>JBAMJV010009896.1:0-49093 GCA_037951105.1 Echinarachnius parma | reverse complement strand
GTAAATGAAGTTCAAATTTGAAGAACAAAAAAGATTTGTATGACGTCATATCTTGTGTACTCAATTTGCTCAAGAGTAACCATCGAAGCCTTAGAATAGTTCACCTTCGGATTGAATTAATTTGTGTGTAATCAAAACTTGAAATGACACAAACCTGAATGATGGTGGTCAGACCAGTGGCGTACCCAGGATTTGTTCAGGTGGGGGGGGGGGGGGGGATGTCGTCTGACAAATTAATGTAAGCAGGGGGGGGAGTGGCCGTATACATTTTTTGAAGCCGGAGACCAAGTACATTTACAATTTTCGAGGGCTTAAATGTGGTCTCGAGACCAGCTACAAATTGTAAAGAAGGGGTTCAAACCCCCTAAACAGTCATTATTTGGACAAAAAGGGGAGGGGGTGTTGAACCCCTCCCCCCCCCCCCCCAATCCCCTCCCCTGGGTACGCCTATGGATCAGACTCAAATTAATTAACTCCGAAGGTAAACTTTTCATGTCTTAGATGTAGAATCTTTAGTAAATGTGTATTTTGATAAAAAATTAGGCCCTTCATAAGTTGTATATACTTTTATATACCCATTTCCTGGAATGCGCAAAACGCGGTAAACTATATAGAGCGTGGGAATCGGACATCATAATATTTTACAACGCAATAATAATGCTTCATAATTATATCGACTACAGTACATCGAAGCACGCACGCCTTACGCATCGGTTCAATCAATCAACCATGCGCTATAAAATCCCATCTTCTGGAAAGTCGGTCTCTCATAGGATAACACGTGTTTCGTCGCGGTGGCGAAACGAAAACTCAAAGATTGAATGGCGCAATTTACGGACGCGTCTTTGATGTACACGTCATTGTATGCATACATATACTCTAAACGCGTACATTCGGAATAAGCCCCCCCCCCCCCCCCCCCCCCCGTATGTGCCATTTGGTAGCGTTATCTGAGCTGACGCACCTTAACGCTCCCAACACACCCTTTCGGCAAAACCGGGGAGCTTTGGACGAATGGTCGCGTTCCATTCACGCGACGCGACGCTACCCACCCTTTCGACATAAGCCAATCATAATGCCACATTATGTATGATCCAACAACATAGCCTATAGCCAAGAATAATTCCCGAGGGGGCGAAGCTACCGAGGGCTGGGGCAGCCACGGAGAAGATTTTGCATTTATATAAATGGTGCAATTTTGTGCACGTCACACAAGCAGCCAGAGCAATGCAAGCCTACACTGGAACTACGTGGCCCGGTACAGAAAAAGATACTCACTCCAGACCATACGCAAGTTACACAACAAACTAATCTGTTCGCGCGCGAAGCGCGCAGCGAAAATTTAAAGTGGATGTATAAATTACTTTTTGAACGTGAGAATTAACAAGTCTTAGCTCATACAATTAATTGTTTCTTTCCCACTCGTATACAGATACACAAACAAAATATATATCCTTCCCTAAAACCGGGGGGAGGGGGGTTATTGTACATGCCACCCCCCCCCCCCCCCCCCACACACACACACACACACACCTTGTGAGGTGGGGGGATGCATACCCCGCATCCCCCCCCCCCCCCCCCCCCCCGTTGTCTACGCCCTGACCAGAAGGCTGGGATGCTGGTGGAACAGCTGATCGTGCTGGTGGTCGTTCAAAGGTTACAAATCTAAGCCGTAATCGACTATTAAACGCTATGCTGAAATACACACGGGGATCTCAGATCAAGGGGATGACGTCATTATAACTAGGGTCACCTGACAGTTATACAGTCACATGATTTCAAGCCGGTATACCGGCATTTCTGTATTTTGCACGCAGCAGGTATTCCGGCATTTCGGTTCAATTAGGTTAACGAGATAACCATAGTGTCAGGGTCTACATCCTTTACATGTAATGCCTGTCCTTGTATTTTAAAATGTATACTCACACTGTTTACATCTAGGTTAAATTCTACTATATCATAATATCCTTCTTCTTCTTCTTGTTGAGCTTGTTCTTGTCTTGTTTCCACTGAGGTATGGTCCGCGGTATGAGGAGTATTTGTAGCAGTTTTTGTTGGCGATAGTCGAGTAAGAAAATCGTCTCAAATCTCCCGAATCCTCAGCTTCAGGACAATAACAAGCAAGCAATTCAAATGTTTTTGTTTTCAAGAAGCAAACTATACAGTGCGCAACAAAAACACGTATCCGCTTACTCACGATTTAATATTACTTATATTAAAGGGGACCACCAGGCAAAGAACAACACATTATTATATGTTTTGGTACCGTTTTGTGATATCAAATAGATACCCAACATTTTGCAAAGGGTTGTGTATTTCATAAACAAAGCAATTAATTTCCACGACTTACGGAACCACTGCTATTTCCTGGTTCCATACGGGCCAACCATTTGCGAGTGCGCCAATGCTATTCACGCGCACGTTTGTAAACAATAGATTCCCGGGCGATTCGTTCGTTCTGCATGCACATCGCAATTTACCGCACACATCACAGTCTTTGCAATTCAGACCGCATGAACGCATGCTTTAGAATGGTGATGCGTTTCCAATTACACTGTATATATTTTGTTTCTGGAAACATAGTTTTGTGAACTTGTTGATTGAATGGAATACTAAAGATGTTACCTTTCTTTAATAATAATATTATTTTTGGGTGGTGGTACCCTTAAAAGAAGTTTAATTTATTTTCTCACATCCATATTATCGAATGTATTTTGGGTGAATAGGTCGGTTATTGATATGGAGGTTGCCAGCGAGTCTGCGTATGGAGGTGTCACGACTGAAAAGACATTCTTCGATATTACGAAAGCTATTTCCATTCAGGACGACCGAGGTTTGAAAGACTTGGATCCCATACGCATCGATGCGATCGTCTCTGGCATTAGTAAGACGTTCCTCGTTTCTTTTACTTGTGTATTTTCTGAGCTTTAAACATATTTCCCCCTTTTTAAACGGATTTAGTAACTTTGTTGACATGTGCAAAAAAGTAATTAGTGGTTGATATAATGTATATTGTTGTTATCTGATATGTCCACTGGGTGTTGTGTGAAAATGTCAAGTTAAATGGACGTTATATGGCCGAGTAATGAGCAAAAATGAAAAGTGATATTCACTCACTCGTTGCACTCACGTTGTACACGGTTTTGACGATCCAACGGATAATTTAACATCTGAACACTTCAATCGTAAATATCTTTTTAACTAAAGGGTAATAAAAAATTTTAAAAAACGATACCTGTCCCATGCTTTTATTGTTATTACGAATACAACAAGGTATGAGGGAACCGCTAGAATTCCAATTGGATTTTGAGGATTTGGACAATGTTACTAAGTCCCTTTAATAAGGAAAAGAGAATTAATTTTTTTTTAAATACTGTCTCAACAATACAGGGCGTATCAAAAAAAGCGTTACACTTTTGAAAAATCTGTCAAAATTACATTTCAAAATATTTTGAAGATTTGTTCATGTCGATAGATGCCCAATCGTCTCATCTATCAAGTGCCACTAACAAACTCTTGAGCGAACACTGACTGTTTTTGTCCAGAGTGTGAAAAATGACTTGCGCCAAATTGAAAGAAGAGGGAAAATTAAACCACCAGTCCGTATAAGTACTACCATTAAAACAAATTGCTCCTTTACATAAATTTAGGATTATGTTATGATCATAGGCGTAACCAGGGGGGAGGGCTCACCCCCCCCTTAGACCAAACAATTTTGGGGGGTTTAACCCCCCCCCCCCCCCCCCCATTTCAAATTTTAACTGTTCTCGAGACCAAATGTCAATGGTCTCGACCGTCATTTTCGATGGTCTGTCTCGACCTCGAAAAGTATGAAAAACTGTGGTCCCGGCCTCGAAAATGTAATATTTTCCACGACCATTTTTTTTCTGAACCCCCCCTCCCCCCCCCCCCCCCCTTGAAAAATCCTGGGTACGCCACTGGTACCCACTGGTTATGCTAGTCTAGGAATTATCTGGCAAAGAGCAATTCATTTGAATGGGAGTACATATTTGGACTGCTGCTTTAATTTTCCCTCTTCTTTCAATTTGGCGCAAGCCATTTTTCACACTCTGGACAAAAACAGTCAGTGTTCGCCGAGGCGTGAATGAAATTTTGCTTTGTTAGTGGCACTTGATAGATGAAACCATTGGGCATCTATCGACATGAACAAATCTTCAAAATATTTTGAAATGTAATTTTGACAGATTTTTCAAAAGTGTAACGCTTTTTTTGATACGCCCTGTATGAGTGCCATTTAAGAACATGAACATCGTATTAAGATAACGTCGTTTTGGAACTGTTGAACAATGTGCCAAGTGAGTGGACATATTGGCACAAATTGTAGCAAAAAGGTCAATAATTAAACAAATCTTCGTTCGTGTGCTATACTGTTTTAATAAAGGGTATATTCTGCTTCAATGTGATATTATAGCTGCATCATTCATTCACATAACAAAAGTGTTCTATTTAACACCTAATATTATATTCGATGAAACTGAAAGAAACTGCGGCATTCAAATATATTTTTGTTTTGTGTTTGAAACAGCTGCTGCAAAGATACACTGTCCGGTTATTGTGTTCAGGTAAGTCTACAATCATGGGCGTCGATCACGGGAGGATGGGATATGGGGATGACTTACAATAAATACATCTAAAACAAAGGTCATGCTTTTTTTAAATAGGTACCGACACATTATTTCTTTGAAGTATTTGTCTGGGAAACATCATTCGTGTCATTGAGGAAGTGGATTGCTAATTTGTTGTTTGGATTTCATATAGAAAAGAAAATTGGAAAAAACTCTGTTTGTTTATCTCATAGACGAAACCATTGGCGTAATATTCACGTTACGACATTTTGTACCTATTGAAGCTATTGTATAGTACTATTGTTAAACCTCACATTGTGTATGGTTTAGAGGTTAGGTGTTGGACATATTCTTCGTATGTATCAAAAATATACATGTTACAAAACGAGCAGTACGTGCGATTTTATTCAAACGGCACAGGGAACATTCAGCTCCCCTCTTTAAATTTTATTTAGTAGTGCTCGATGTGTTAGAATTATATAAATTTTTGTTTTGTACTGAAATGTTTAATTTAATGAATGGTAAACTAATACACGTTATTTCATATTATTGTCATATAATTGACCACTGCTATAGTACACGGGGGAAAATAAAAAGTTAAAGAAAACTAAAGTTAAGACTGATATAGGGAAATAGTCCATTTCATGCATTGGGGCAGTAATTTGGAATGAACTCTAATGCAACTTAAAATGTACAATGTCACGATATAGATTTCGCATATTGTATAAGAAAAGTCTAAAACATATTCAAATTATTTTCTACCCAAAATGTATGATAAAGTCGACGTAACTGTAATCGTATATAGTCTTGATTGATTTATTACAATTTTATAAATATCCATGTATCTTGATTGTTTATAGTTCAAAATACTTTTTTTAATGGCTAGTTTGTCTAGCATAATGTGCTATTTTCTAGTCCTTTTTACCAAATGATGAGTAATAGTTACACAAGTCATGTACATTATATGATTTTGTTAAATTTGTAAATAAATATATCCCCCTAATATATTGAGGTGGGGGAAGGCCTGTATTATTACCCCCCCCCCCCCCCCCCCCACCAAGAAAAAAATAAATTTGATGTTCAGAAATATATAACAACATTGAAATGAAGGGACATTGCCCCTCTCATTCATTTCTTCTCGTTTAGATTTTGATAATGCCCTGGTTTATCAGTTGCCCCAGTCCCAACTCACACAATTACAAAAACTACAAAATACAGCAGCCCGCAATGTTACACTCACACAAAATTTGCTCCCAATTGATCAACGATTTTGCTATTAACTTTTCACGGTATACGTGGTTCGGCCCCTATAATAAGCTACAAAGTTTCTTTGATAAAACAATACAATCCTACACGACCCCTTCGATCCTCTCAGTCTGGCTTGCTTTCTATCCCACCGAGCAAAAGATTATGGGGGACAGGGCTTTCGCACATGCGGGTCCTTCACCAGTTCACTCTGGAATGAGTTACCCCAACACATATAAATATTACGTCCTTAGAATCTTTCATGATTAGTTTGAAAACATACCTTTTCCAAGTTGCATTTCAGTAATTTCCAGGAGTTTCATTATGTGCTTTTGATATGTTCATGTTTCATAATTATATTCAAATTTTCTCATTATTGTTTTCCTTTGTGTTAAAGGGGTAGTTCAGTTTTGGTGTAGAGGGCGCTGCACGAAATAATTTGTTTATGAGATAATGAAAAATGAGTGTCAAATTTGAAAGAGCATATATTTTTAATGACAGAGTAAACTTTTGTCAATAAACATATCGGAATACATCTGGGGCCCCATATTTATTTGATGATTTTTTCAAAAAATTTAAAAAATGCTTAGACCTTTTCAAAAAATTTCAAAAGAGGTTTTGAAATAGTTGTTGATGATCTCTCTATTTAATCATTATTTCAACAAAACATCACATGCATAAATTTGTATGAAAAATTGTTAAAACCAATGCTTATTTAGAGAGCGCCCTCTTGTTTTTTAATGCTCATTTTGAATGATAACAGGCTTTTTACTTAGTCGTTTGAAATTATGTATACCTTTCGAGCATGGTGGTATTAGTTTGTAATATTATTGTGCAGGTTTTGGTTACTATAGTTCAGCCTTTCCAAAACTGTACTACCCCTTTATGATGAGTTAACTGCGCCCTGAGCACCTTGAAAATGTGGAATTGGCGCTTTATTAGAAGACTTCTTTATTATTTTTTATTCTATGACAGTTGATACAATAGTCTTCTTTAAACCACTTTTTGAGAGTGCTAAACTGCCAAAATCCAAAATCTACCGGGGGCTGCGAACCCTGGGCCCACATTAAGGCCATCTGACCTAGTCCCCTGTATACCCATATTCAGGATTTCTCGATATGCCCACTTAAATTGAGCTAATTAAATAGCTATATAATACGTGTGGTTTACGGGTACACCATGTGAGATAGGTGGATTGGTAAGTCCTGAAAAGGACTATGGTAGTCCTAGAAAGGACTGTCGGTGTAGTTCTGAAAAGAACTGTTGGTATTCTTTCTATGAGAGTTCTAAAAAGAACTGTTGGTAGTCCTAGAAAGGATTGTTGATAGTCCTAGAAAGGACTGTTGATAGTCCTATAAAGGACTGTTGGGATAGTCCTGAAAAAGACTGTTGGTATTCTTCACTCCTGACGACGGATAGTCAACCTATTCTAAACGTCGAGTCCCTCCTACCATCCACCCTCTCCTCGCAATACCAACAGTCCTTTCTAGGACTACCAACTGTCCTTTTTAGGACTCTCCTAGAAAGAATACCAACAGTCCTTTTCAGGACTATCCCAACAGTCCTTTCTAGGACTAACAACAGTCCTTTCTAGGACTACCAATTGTCCTTTTTTAGGACTCTCCTAGAAAGAATACCAACAGTCTTTTTCAGGACTATCCCAACAGTCCTTTATAGGACTACCAACAGTCCTTTCTAGGACTATCAACAGTCCTTTCTAGGACTACCAACAGTTCCTTTTAGAACTCTCCTAGAAAGAATACCAACAGTTCTTTTCAGAACTACACCAACAGTCTTTCTAGGACTACCATAGTCCTTTTCAGGACTTACCAATCCACCCATCTCACATGGTGTACCCGTAAACCACACGTATTATATACACCCCAATGGAAACCGATACTTACAAGCAACATTTAAATAGCTATATTTGACCTATTAACATCATAATGATTTAGTTCTGGATATCAACAAATCCGAAAGCTTCTGGGGCTCCGCCCCCTGGACCCCCAATGAGCCTTACTTGAGTTATAAAGCTCTTGCCATTTTCACCTTCATTTTAATACACGAATATATTATTTTTTCTTTGAATATTCGTTTAACAATTGAATTGAGCAGACTAATTTATCAATGTACACGTATTATAGCTATGTTATATCCCATGAGTTTTTTTTTATGAGGGGGAAATAACCGAATCATTTGGGCGGTTGCAAAAATAACTATGCGACTGTAATTCTAAAACGTATAATGATCGTCTTCTTCACAGGGCGAACACAACAGGCAACGAGGAGATGATGCCATTCATTTATGATCTTAACAACCACCTCCACAAAATGTTTGGTAAGTTCGTAGAGTTAGACTGAAAATTTTTTTTTTTTTTTCGTATTCGAGTTCTCACCAGTCCCGGGTGTACTATATGCGCCCCCTTTCTTGAATATTATATACAGTATCTAAAATGTGTAAATGACCACATAACCAGCACTAACTCTTTTTTCTAAGTAAATGCTTTTCCCATGGTTATATTATGTTGTACACAAATCATGAAAATAAGCAATACTTCGGTCTGCATGCAATGAAAAAGAGATCGAGATTTTGTAACGATATGTCTGATTTTCGTAAATAAACAATTTGCTGTCCAATCGCGAAATTCGCAAATGAGGAGACTGGCCTTTTCATCATTGAATACATTTAGTAAACATATCATGACCAGTATTTTCAGTCTTTATTACTGTTTATTCTTTTTCGACGAATTTTTTTTTTTACAATACGTTATACTTGAATAGCCTTCATGCTATGCTGGCCTCATTTATTGAGTAAACAATTGAAGTTTAGTTTATTTATTAATAAAATTTCATGAATCTTCTGAATGAGTTTATACTTGAAAATTGTACCTTAATGTACCTGCAAAATTACCATTTGCTCCAGAAGATCGTGCTTCACATTCTAACATATATTAATTAAAACAGTGATAACGATTGTATTAATGAAATAGTAATATTAGTACCAAAACCTACGAATGGCAGCGTGTACATATATGACAATGCCTTTCAGGATCATGCAGCTCTGTTTCTTTTTCCCGCTAACATCTTCTTCATCCTCCTTCTCTTCCTGCTCTTCCTTCTTTGAAATTCCTTTATTATTTGCCTCCAAGGTTCCCGGCCAATGCTGGTTATGACTCATAAGGACGTGTTATCAGAGGAAGAGTTGGCTACCAAAGAAGACACGTTGAAGGCAGGCGATATTCTTCCTGAGCGCGTTACCTTCGTTAGTAACTTCACCAAGACACCAGAAGCCAGTAACCATGGTAACACGGAGGATCAGAAGCAACGGCTAGAGTTCATGCGTCTGCTCTTGAAATTGCTTGAAATTGCCGACAACAATATCATACACAAGTTTAACAAATCATTGGCCGAATAGATAGATTTACGTATTGGGCCAAAAATAAATTGGATATATAATTTAGACCCACCTACAGTAACCAGGCATGAAAAACACTTAACATGCTAAAGATGAACGTTAATGTGGTTGATTCAATTAACGATACTGGATTCGTTTGAAATATATAAATAATTCAAACATAAGAGGAAACTGACTAGAAATATTTGAAATTGAAAATGAGCAAAGAAAAATAGGTTTCTCCAGGAATCGAACCCGAGACCCCTGGATTAATAGACCGGTGCTCTAACATTGAGCCACAAGACCCTTGAATGGGGGACGCTCCCATGAAACCCTTTTCATTGCTCCATAAGTCAGAAACTATATATACCGGGCACTATTAATGAAATCAATTTGTCTAAAGGAAGTGCGCGGGATCACACGAAGTGATGCAGCGTTGTATAACTGAATTCAATCATATAGGGGATACTGACTAGAAATATTTTAAATATTTGAAAATGAGCAAAGAAAAACAGGCTTCGCCGGGAATCGAACCCGAAATATATTAAGAGTTAAATTCACCTTTTCAACCCTCGAGAAAACAGGTCTCTTTGCCCAACTATGTAGACATGCCTTTGGGAATCTGAAAATCTATTGATGTTGATTGTGAAATTTGTCCTAAAATTTGGATTTCTAGGTAGCAGCATAACTTTTTACATCACTGGTATTGTAAAATCAATTTTAATACAAAAGGATTTAGGACCTTTTGGAACATATCTCTTCATTTGTATAATGTTTGCATTTCGGTATATTGTGACATTTTATTATTGTAAGAATGTTCTGCTGTTTGACAAATAGGAAAAGGAAAACAAATTGAAGATTATAATATGCAACATTTGAGGCATGAGTTGTCCGACCATCGCGGAACAGAAAATAAATATTATTTCAGGTTTGTTTTCACAACTATTCTTTGTTTATTAGAGGGATACAGCCATCGATATCGATGGCTGCATGCATGTTCGCATTCAAATAACTGCCGTTAACACAGTCATGTGGACGCTATTCAGACACCTACACACAGAAACATAATATAAAAATACATACAGAGCGCTGCGCTGGTCTATATCACCGCGCTCTGGACACCTAGAATTTCAAAATTATAAAAGTGATTTTATTCAAAAACAAATATTCAATAGCCGCAAAGCCAGAATCAATTTAAAAGCAGTTTAGACATTACAATCCATATATCTAACCAGTGAAAATACGAACATAAGTCAACGTCCGCGAATTTATTATTATTAGAATGACTTTATTTATAAATATGTCAGCCGTTTCTGCACAGATTTGGTCAAACAAACGTTGTTGGTTTTGAAATACTATGTGTTTTGATGCCATATTTACACGTATCGTGCCTCTTTCTCGCAAAACATAATGAAGCATATTCTGAACGAGAACGTTACTTTCCTTTTAAGCCCCATGTTTACCCTTTACTCATGTATGACCATTACCAGATTACAGACAAACGGTTACCTTTTGTTTACCGGACAGTTTTTAATTCGTCACAACAATAATATATTAAATATGAATGCTATGTTATAATGTATATATTGGAATTGAAGAATGCTATGACATCGTGATGAAACAATGCAGGTGTGTTTTACAACAACAACAAAAACAACAAAAAAATCAATCGGTTCATAATTACCCAACTAGACAGTCAAATGAATTTCATTTACCCCTTTTAAGAACTTTATTAGCTCAGAATACGTTTATTTATGATGGTCCTAAATTTTGGAACACTCTTGATATAGGTATGAAAAATGTACCTTCACTTAATTCTTTCAAAAGAAAACTTAAATTATATTTATTACAACGTTATGGTACTAGTTAACTTAATTTTTGGTAATGAAAAAGGGTCATCGTAAAAAAAAACTTTCATTATTCTCATTCCATACCTTCTCAATCCATTCATATTTTCTATATTTTCATTATCTTTTGTACAGCATCTTCTTGTTCATGTATGCTTCCACACTGCGTCTTATTTGTTCATACATTCATGTTCTCATCAGTAGTCTCCGTAGGCACAACACTATTTTGAATTCTTATTAAACAGTTTTGTAATAATTTTTTTTTTTTTGTAAATACTACACTGTATAATATTTGCTATCTTGTTTTTTTTTTTTTTTTTCTATTATTCATAATTTTTCCGTATTTGATTTTTCGTATTTTTTTTTCCGTATTTGATACTTTCATTACTTTGTAAAACATTAATTTTTGAGGGATTCCACATTCTACAAGCCATGCTTTTTAGTGGATCCCTCCATTTTCACTTGAAATTTAAACATACAGCAACATTCGTTTACTTTCTGTTTCGGCTTTTATAACATGATTATTTCTAAATGTCAAAATTGAATTGTACCTTATTTAAAAATCTAAAAAATTTCGTAGTATCTTAATTCATTATATTTTAATCAATTATTATATCAACATAAATTTTGATTGCCAATGTTTATAATTTATTGTTTATACTTTCACAAATGTTGTTGTGACATTATTCATTGTAAATATATGTACCTTCTTGTTGAAAATGAAATAAAATTGAACATTGAACATTGAACATTGAGCATGTAATATTAGCCCGTATTAGTTGCTACTTTTAAAATGGATATAGTATTCTTAACCCTAAAGACGCCGGTTTATTTGAAGTCTTTCTAGGTCGGGGGGGGGGGGGGGGCATTATGCCCCCTTAAGATTTAGACTATGAAACATTTTTACAGTGTATACAAACACATAACAATGGTAATCACATTTTCGAAACATTCATTCGTTTGCATATTTATGGAAATTCATGCAATTAAGGTCAAACATTAATATTTTGCCCATAAATCATCTCTTTTTATAATTAAACATTGGTTATCACTACATAATTATTCTTTAGACCATTTGGAATAATAATGCAAACAAAAATTGGAAGAGCCAGGTATTTCTTATGTTTTCTATTGTTTTGATAATTTGTTATGTAAATCTTGCTTGTTTTATTTTTTAACCTATGTATTTTATTGTTTTTGTTGTTTTATTTTATTTCTTACTATAATTCAACTATGTTGAGCCTCAAAACAAACATCTTTAAATAAAACGACCAAATAACCCATAGTTTATGTATTTCAAAGGGGTAGTACAGTTTCGGGAAGGCTGAACTTTAGTAACCAAACCTGGACAGTAACATTATAAACTAATAGTTATAACTCCTCCATGCTCGAAAAGTATACAAAAATACAAAAGACAAAGTAAAAAGCCAGTTATCCTTCAAAAAGATCAATTAAAACACAAGAGGGCGCTTTCTAAAGAGGCATTGGTTTCGACCATTTTTCATACAAAATTATGCATGTGATGTTTTATTGAAATAATGATTAAATAGAGAGATCATCAACAATTATTTTTTAAATGCTTTTGAAAAATTTTTTAAAAGTGCAAGCATTTTTTTTATTTTTTGAAAAAAATCATCTAATTAATTGGGCCCTAAACAATAATAAGATTAGATATATTTATTGATATTTTAGCCGTTTTTGGGTCGATTCTGACCAAATAAAGTTTATTCTGCCATTTCAATTGCATGTTCTCTCAAATTCGACACTCAGTTTGTCATTACCTCACAAAAAAATTGTGATGTGCAGCGCCCTCTCTACCAAAACTGAACTACCCCTTTAAGTAAAAAATATATTTCCATATTATTTTGTACACAAATCACGAAAATTGCTAATTTTCAGTCTGACATGCAAAGACAAAAAATCACCTGACTTCATAACTTCATAACAGTCAGACAGTCCGAACGCGTTCCAGAGAGAAATCGGGGAAATCACGGATGGAGGGAGCATAATGCCCCCGGACTTATTAATTAGAGTAAATAAGTACATGTGTATTTCTACAATAAAGGTGATTACATACAAAAATGACCTTGAAAATTGTATTGTACTAACATGTGATGCAGCTATTTCTGTATGTGTATTACACCAAATGTATTCCTTATCTGTGAAAATGTGTCATTTAGTCAAGAAGAAGAAAAAACGCGTAGAAAATAATTTGTTAGCATTATGCCAAGATGGATTACATTCAATGTTTATGAATTTGAATGTTATGATCTTGATATTTTCATTGTGTTGTCTAGACGGAATCATTATTATGGTCAACAATTATTTCAATGATTGCGATTGTAAGTCATTAAATCACATGATACTTTTTAAAAATATTGCACAATATGTCAATCTATTTTCCTGAAATCTTGCTACATGCCCAACCCATCTCCACTTTGATTAAATTTACTTCCTCCCACCCCACCCCCATCCCCCACCAAAAAACAATTTTCACAAAAACAATAACAAAAACAATGAGTGAATAGAGTGTCCCCGCCCCCTATACACCCCCCCCCCCCCCACCCCCTCCCCCCTAAATCAGTGTGACCACGGCTCTGCCTCGTTGTATTTTTACATTTTGCTATTGACACTTAAAGGGATAGTTGAGTTTTGGTAAAGGGAATACAGTTTTTGTCAAACTGAATTTTAGTAAACAGAACCTGCACCATTACATTAAAAACTAATAATTATAACTCCACCATGCTCGAAATGTATACGAAATTACAAACGACTAAGTAAAAAGCCTGTTATCATTATTTTAAAAAAGAGCCGTTAAAACTCAAGAGTCATTAACTCTAAAGTCTAAACAATCATCAGTTTCAACCATTTTAAATAAAATATTGTGCATGTGATGTTTTGTTGAAATAGTGATTAGATAGAGAGATAATCAACAACTTTTTAAAAACCTCTTTTGTACATTATTTTTAAAAGGGGAAGCATTTTTTAAATTTGTTAACGGCTGGTTCAAAATTATTGAATAATTGTGGGGCCCCACAATTATTACAAATTGTTATGTTTATGGATATTTCAGCCATTTCTGAACCGATTTTGATCAAATAAAGTTTATTATTCTGTCATTAAGATTATATGCTCTTTCGAATTTGACACTCAGTTTTTCATTATCTCACAAACAAATTATTTTGTGTAGCGGCCTCTATACCAAAACTCAACTATACCTTTAACTTTCTATCCTATACTCGTACATGGCATCACAAAACAGCGTCACAAAACTATAGTTGTGTGTAACTTGGAAACTTACTATTTTACAAAAATAATGCTTGAAATAATAATAATTTTGAAAAAAGCCATACTCGGGCAAAAGGCACTACACATTATGGCAAAACATGTTATATTCGGTCAAAACCATTTCAATTTCGGGCTAAATAAACCATGTCATATTTATCAATATATTATGTAACATTTGGGAAAACTCATGTCATATTCGGGCAAACTCATGTTACATAATTTGGGCGAAGTCATGTCATTTTAGGAAAGGGAATACGTAATTTTCGGGCAAAACTGTCTCATAAGACTCATATAGTCATATACCATGTTATTTTCGGACGAAACCATAACAAAAACATATTACTTTTGGGCATCATAACTAGGCGAAGATCTCCCCCCCCCTTCTTTTTGTTTTTGAAAAACGGAGGGGATAATAATTTATTTGGGGAAAAAAGACCTCAGCGGGACTTCAGCCCTCCCTGATGAACATGTGCCCCTACCCCCATGTTACTCATTGTAGTAGTAGTATTATTATCAAAATTTATCGATTTGTTAGCATTATCGTCGGTTCAAGCTTTATTATCTTTACATTTCATTGATCAACGTTTATTTTGTATCTGACTTACACAAATAATAACATGAAAAACTGTTTGTGTATGTTGAAAGAGAAAATGTGATGCAGAAATTGAAATTGCTTTAGCGCCATCTCCGTTCAAGTTATGTGCAATCTTTACGCCAAAATTATTACATCAATATCCCAATTTGGGTGTAGCTGAATCGCATAACATTGGATGGATGTTGCTGACTGAAAACACATTAAATTCTGGAATTGCATCAATTGGTAAGCTTTTTTTGCTCATATACCTTCTTGTATGTTGTCATGATTATAACTGTGCGAGAGAGACCTGGTAATAAGTTTCAAATAATGTGAAATTCGAGCGAATGTGAGGGTAAGAATTTGTCGCCGACAAATGCCAGTGCACCATTGGAAGACTGGCGGTGCCATCCGATGGTGGATTACGGATGGGCACTTTCGGGGGCCGTGGATGGTGGTGTTGCATGGTCAGGGCGCCCAGCTTAGCTCGGCATGGAAAACATAACGTGCTTGTGGGAAAGTTGGTGTAGAATCTTTTAAAAAGATTGAATTATACGCATGTTCTTTTGGCAAATATAAACATGGTATATACTGAAAGGAGAAGTGTATGTTTCTTGTTTTTTATGTTTTTCGGATGGTTTTGCTCAGAATATTTTTTGCTCGAGAGACTAGATCGAGAGAGACAAATGTGACAATTTCAAATTGTGAACAGTGACTGAGTGGCAGTGGCAAGTGTGATATGATGTGAATGAATGAAGCCAGATATTTTGCAGAATTATTATTTGTTCATGTCGAAGAGTGCTGCATGCTTTGCAATATTCTAGAAATAGAATACGTTATGCCAAACAATACATTTTTTGGTTTAATATAATTATAATCACAATTTCATTAACTGTAATTGTTTAAAACGTTTTTTTCCTTGGCATGCTTCATTGCTTGTCCTTGGGCAAGTTGGGGGTGTTGCATAAAGAGATGCGATTATTCGCAAAGTTGTGAGTGATCGAAAGTCAGAAAAAATATGCGCATTGGGGCCAATCAGACTTGCGCATTTACATGTAGGCGCATTTTCTGACTTGTGATTAATCACAACTCTTTAGTTTATGCAACACCCCCTTGGTTGGTAAGATTCCGATGAAAGCCGTATATGATGACACACGTGGTACCCCGGGGTACCGTTGTACCCCGGGGTACCGCGTTGTGTAGCGCCATCTTGTGTCCACTCGAAGCACAACCGTATTGCGTTGTGTATGCAGTGCAGCGCGCGCTTGTATGCACGCTATACCCCGGTACAGCCCTAAAAAATAAATAAATAATTGAACAAAATGGCGGATATTCGTTTGGTACCCCAGGGTACCATTTATGTCATCATATAATGGCATTGAGTTTTGAAGAAAATTCTGTTTAAAAGAGCAGAGAAATTGGTCAAATGATGACATAAACGGTACCCTGGGTTACCAGACGAAACTCCGCCATTTTGTTTAATTATTTATTTAATTTTTAGGGCTGTACTGTGGGTATAGCGTGCCGCGCGCTGCACTGCATGCACAATGCAATACGGTTGTACCGAGTGGACACAAGATGGCGCTACACAATGCGGGATACCGGGGTACAACGGTACCCCGGGGTACTGCGTGTGTCATCAAATGTCAATATCCTTATCACAAATGCACATATTGCACATAGCCAGCGAGCGGTACCTTTCGCGAACGATAATGTATGCATGACATCATTGATCGCGTGCGCACGCATCTCATTACGAGACTTGGCTGGCTTCTGGGTCGATTATGCATGCCATGAAAATGTGGTATCGGAGCGGTATCGGTCTGGACATAGCACAGGGTTTACCCTTTTCGCTGCATTCTCTTCCCACAATTCATTTCGATGCTTACGTGATTGGCTTTCTGAACGCCCATTCTACACGTTGATACCAAATTCGATACGCGACTCTTTGGACAAAATCTTGTGAAAGAAGGTCTTTTTCACCTGCTGTTTTTCGCCAAAATGGATTTTGAGCTATTCGGGATGCCGTTTATAAGGTCAGTTTTCGATATTTCGAAAATTTTGTATGTGAATGATGATAATTTATCTGAATTCTACATACTTTTATCGATCGTTTCATACCTTTTTTCTTGTGTGCGAGTGTTGATAAAGTTGTTGACATGGACATTATGCATGGTTTTGCAGTCCCGATATACAGTAGCTATCGTCGTACTTTTTTGTGCATGTACAGTGGAGCGCTCTGGCACGTGTGCGTGGGGCTGGCCTCATAAATATTCATATGATTTTCATGCGCAAGCGCACTTCAGGCTGTACTGGCGCTCGGCGAAGTCATATAATGGGAATACACGATGAATGGGACAGCGGGCTATGTGTATTGCGAGTCCAGCAGAGCTCATTGAGCCAGCGACTGTGCAATATTACTTTAATAGTAACTTACTGTTTAACCACGCTTCAGGCCGAAACTTGTATTGCCAAGGGAATTAAATTCTCAGGAAAATTGAGCTTTAATATGAATAGCATTACATGCGGGCAAACATTATTTTTACCTTTGGTTATCCAAGGCGAATTCAATCTGTATTTCATGGATGTGATATCGATAGAAGCCAACATGAAAGAGATCATATATATCTTAGTGTTCCAGGAATTTTCTGCATTGTTGTCCACAAGTCCCCAGTACCCTAATTTGCGTAGGCTTTGGACCTCCGACACCCTGCTGATTTTCTAAATAAATACCAGCAGCAGCAGCAGTCTTCTCTACCTTTCATATTGGGAACTTCTCCAGACAAATCCTGATGCAGGGCTCCACACTTACCTTTTTTGTTGTCAGTGGCCCGGTCGGGCCAGTGAAACAATTTATTTCCCTTTTCTGGTGGCCCGAAAGAACAATTTACTGGCCCCAAAATCAAAATATTACTCTTTCCTGATCAAACCTGTGATTGTAGATGAAGCATGACATGGAAGAAAACAAGATTTTTCAAATTTTGTCAATTATGTCGGGTTGAAAATCTGCTTGCCCGATTGGGCCACCAAAATATGTCTTTTATACATTTTTGCTGGCCCAAAGTGCAATTTCACTGGCCCCGAGCTAGCGGGCCAGTGTGAGTGTCGAGCCCTGCCTGATGCATTGAGATGATACTATCAGGCTCACATGAAAGGGATACATGTATTCCAAGAATATTCTGCAAACTTGTCCACAAGTCCACAGTACCTTAATTTGCGTTGGCTTTGTACCCCAGACACCCCGCTGATTTTCTAAATAAATATCAGCGTGCATCTGTCTCAACTTTCTCTTTGTCAAGGAAAGAGAAGGCCCAAGAGAAATAGCAAGGTATTTAGTTGGCATTAATTTTTAAGCATAATTTACTGGACGAAACAAATCTCAAAATAATCCTGTACTTTTCATAAATAAAAGAAGAAGTTGATTATATTAATGATTAACAGAGTCATATCATAATGCTCTAATAATGTATAAATTACTGCAAATTTGACTAAACTTACTGACTGAAAGATTTAGGATTCAAGAATCATATACAATTTCTTATAAATACTCTTTTAAATTTGATTATTTGATGTAATTGAAAACTACAAATTATATACACCGTGTCCCAGAAAAAACGAAACCGGGTTTCATGGCAGAAATTTTCTGTCATAATGAATAATTTAATTGATGATATATGCCTGGAAAGCTCTGTGTCTCTTCTTTCATTTGATGTGCAACTTATGGCACATACTTCAAGCATGACTGAATTAGAACAATGGAAAGTGGAATATTCAATTTGCACGCATAAATTTGAAGTTTGGGTGAGTTTTAAGAGTTGTAAACGTACTTATTTTTAAAAAGGACAAACACCACATAAAAGTTCATATTTTTATCTTTTACATGACACCTCATGCTAAAAAAAATAAATGATTTATGCCAGAGAACGAGTACAATGAAAACATGCCTGATTTCTGCCCGAATGAGTGAAAGTTGAGTAAGAAGTCGCTCAGCTTTCCTGACTAGCAGCTGACAATGGACGTTGATGCATGAGTGAATTTACACAAACATGGGGATCAGGAAACAGGCTAGATCAGGAAAGTTACTCAATTGGGCTGGAATCAAGCATGTTTTCATTGTATTCGTTCTCTGGCATATATAATTTATTTTTTAATCATGAGGTGTCATATAAAAGATAAAATTATGAATTTTCATGCAGTGTCTGTCCTTTTTCAAAATAAGTACGTTTACTACTCTTAAAACTCTCCCCAAGACCTCACCCAAACTTGCAATTTCTGCGCGCAAATTGAATTTTGGTAACACCACTTTCTATCGTTCTAATTCAGTCATGCGTGAATTATGTGCCATAAGTTGTATATCAAATAAAAGAAGAGACACGTACATGTAGCTTTTCAGACATATAGATATCATCAAGGAAATTATTCATTATAACATAAAATTTCTGCCATGAAACCCGGTTTCGTTTTTTCTGGGACACGGTGTATTATAAGTTATCACTTGAAAATAATACTTTGAATGATTTAAAATTGTCTATGAAAAAAACACAATTAAATTTCTATTTATGATTTACATTGTGTACAGCATTTGATTATTGATGTTTTTTTCATGTAACATGTACATAACTTCTGGGTATACACTCGAGCAGCAAAAACAAAAAGTAGAATCTGGAATGTTTTGTTTGTTTAACTGTGCAAAACTGCAGTGAGTCATGAACTTCAAGAACAATCCCAAATCTATCCCTCCATTAAAAATAGAATGTGAGAGCATACACTGTATGTATTTTGATGCATAGTTCAAGGAAAGTATTGTCTCCTGCTGAGAGAGAGAAAAAAAAAAACCCCTCTCTTCTTCCCTGAGGTGAAAAGAAATCAAGATTATTTCAAGATAGAGTTTATAAATAGGAGAGTTTCTGGTCATAATTCATACCTTCCAGAACTTGTCTTGACCTTTAACTTGACCCTAAAGTGACCTCCAAGGAAGAAAAAACATATCTTCTTCCCTATAGATGAAGGTGAAAAGAAGTGAAGATTGTTTCAATACTCAAAAGAGACCAGAGTTTATAAATGGGAAAGTCTCACTCTCTGGTCACAATTCATACCTTCCAGAACTTGTCTTGACCTTTAATTTGACCCTAAAGTGACCTCCAAGGAACAAAAAAAACATATCTTCTTCCCTAGTATTAAGATGAAAAGAAGTCAAGATTGTTTCAAAAGAGAGCTAATGGAAAGGAAAAACTTCTCAGTCATCCATTCATTCCAGAACTTGTCTTGAAAAGAAGTCAATATTGTTTCAAAAGAGATTTAAATAAATAGTATGGAAAAGTTTCTGGTCGTAATTCAAACCTTCCAGAACTTGGCATGACCTTTATTTGATCCCAAAGTGAAACAGCTCTTCTTACCTATTTGAAGGTGAACATAATTCAAGATTGTTTTGAAAGAGAGTTGATGGAAATGGAAAGGAAAACTCCCAGTCATAATCCATTCCATCCAGAAAGTCAAGATTGTTTCAAAAGAGAGTCTATTTATTGAAAAAATCTCTGTTCATAATTCATACTTGTCTTTGACCTTTGTTTGACCCCAAAGTGACCTCGCAAAAAGATCACTGTCAGTAAGAAACCAGAGAAGAAATTCTTTCAATACACAATTCACATGATTACAGTTTTACACATAAACTACAGTGTTAGAAATAGAATGCAAGTTACAACACCCAATCTTATCTGAGATTTTATGATTTAAGTTCTGTCATAATTCATACCTTCTAGAATTTGTCTTGACCTTTGTTTGACCCTAAGTGACCTTCAAGAAGATCCGTGTCATTAACCACAATATAGAACTTTCAATACACAATTCACATCAAGGTTTTACACATAAACTATGGTGTAAGAATGCAAGTTACAACATCCAATCTTTGGTACATTGTAATAATTGTCATAAGTAATACCTTCCAGAGCTCTTTTTGACCTAATTTGACTGCATTCGTGACCTCTCAAGATCATATATCAATGTAGTATATCTGTATAACTATAACCAGAGAAGAAATTTGATCAATACAATTAGTTACTCATCAAATCAAGGTTATAATCCATTAATTATCAACAATTTGATTTAAAAATTGAAAGATGTGTAGCTTCCATCTTCCACCTTAGATACCAACCCCAGTATATTTGGGACTGGTCAGTCCTCTCAGTCCTGAAGGGGTCAACTTTTCTTTAAAGGGACTTGAGTAACATTGTCCAAATCCTCAAAATAAAATGTTAATTCTAGCGGTTCCCTCATACCTTGTTGTATTTGTTTAATTAACAATAACATCATGGGACTGGTTTCGGTTTTTCAAATTTCCCTTTCGTTACAAAGATATGTACGATCGAAGTATTCAGATAAGAAAAACTCCCCCTGAGTTTTGAAAGTTGAAACCGTGTACAAAGTGAGTGCAGTGAGTTAGTGAATATCACTTTGCATTTTCGCCCATTACTTGGCCATGCAATGTCCATTTGACTTGAAATTTTCACACAATACCCTGTGGACATATGAGATAACAACATAATTGCATCAACCCTTCATCACTTTTTGCACATGTCAACAAAGTTACTAGATCCCTTTAAAGATCTGTATCAATTATGTCCTGTACAAAGTACTTTACCACTTTACTGTAATTTGATATTAAAGGCATATATGCGTGGGTTATAAATGATAGTCAGCAAAATCCAATTCGCACTCCGCCGTAATCTCCCGAGGGAAATTACGATGCGTGTTGGATCGACCAGGAGTGTTGTTTCGGAATTACTGCGCAAAAGCGCTATGCATGATGTACTGAAAAAGTAATGCATACGAACTGCACGCAGAAAAGCTATGTACCGAGCTACGTACCATGATGGTCGCGCGGCGTAGTGGCTGTATACATTGCAGTGCATACATGTGTACCGTTTCATGCATCTATGTAGCGCAGCCATTGATATAAAAGTACTGGATACAGCAATAGCACCCCTATCATGAAGCCAGCGACCGTGTTAAAAAAAGTACTCCTAATACCAAAACCATGTTTGCTCGCGTGAATCGATTTACACAAATGTATTTGGTAACGTAACCTAGATGTACTTTTAGATATTTGCGGCGGCTTCAACGTCGCTCATTCTGCAGTGTTCAGCGTGCTATATCCAGTAATGTTATATCGATGAGCGCAGCTCAGTGCATATCATGCACCGCCGTTGTATGTTGTAGAACGTGCAATGATATGGTACGAAGATATACCGTACCGAAGATATATACTACATCCTACACGTGCAAGCACTTTGTTTTGTTTACGTTTCGAGCTGCAGCTGTAAAGCGCTATGGACGATGACTTCGATGTTTCATTTGGCGATGTTTCAATCGATGACGATTGGGAGGCAGATCCCATAGCATGTAGTTGTGCGGGATCATGCTTCTACAAGACCGGCAAACACACATGTCCCTGCAAAAGTGCAGGGAATGCTTGCACTAGAGCTTGTAAATGTGGTAAACGAAGGGCATGCACAAACAGACAACCAGATTCTTCAGAGTCTTCTTCTGATGTAAGTACATATGTAGCCATAGCTATAGCGGACCGTTTATATCGACAAATTTATCTCTTTCATTTATTTAGCTTCCTTCTCACACTGTCTGTATTGTTATTGTTGTCTTGTGCTTTTTGTATGTTTTTTTTAAAATTTGACTGTCAGTCGACACTCGACATGCGACAGTGGGCCTAATTATAGCAGCCTGGGCCTGGCAAGAATCCAAAGCAACGATCGATTTTTATTCCACTGATATATTTTGTAAAATAATACCATCAATACAATCACTGACACTGGACATGGTCTGGACGGATGCGGTCTAGATAAACAAAAAGTGAATTCATGATGATCATATGTCATTGTCAGTTGATGATGCTCGTTTTTATAATTAATTGTTCTGCAGGAGTCCAATGGAAATTTGGGAGAACCAGTGTCGAAGACTGCCAGAGCCACTACAAGTCGAGATGATCATGCCGACAATGTTGAGGTAAGCTGGAGAGATTAAGCCCCATGGCCATACAATGTTTGCGATTTATAGAGAACTTATCCCCCAAAACGGAACATGGCAGATGGCACTTCCCAAAGTAAAGTAACATACTAACAACATAATTATGTCCATCGATAGGGTGTCTTTTCCAATGAAGAACAATGCCAAGAACAGTAATTTTGGACAGTGTAGTTTTTTTGTTTTCGGGCGCTTTGACTTGAGTGAGACTAAGTCGGGTTCCCAAGTTTGACCAAGTCAGTGTCGGATAAATGCCGGCCGTTTGACCAAGTCAGTGTCTGATAAATGAGACTTGCTGCCCGTCTTACTATCGAACAACTATGCCCATTCTCTCTTCACACTAACAATGCATGGTGGGTGAAATGCTTGCGTGTTCAATGGTAGGACGGGCAGTAACTGCGATTTATCAAGCACTGCCTTTTCAAAATTGACAAAAAAGGGAACTTGACATGGCGTTTATACTCACACTCACAGCGCCTTAAGGCAAACTACGTGACCAAACAGACTGTTCTTGGTATCAATTTCCATTGGAAAAGATGCTCTATCCAAAGGACACAAGTATTTTGTTATTATATTTTTGGAAGTGCCCTGATACATTTTTTTTTTAGCCACCCTGTATAGTGCCTAAACTGCGTAATATGATTGATAATCATCTCTAAGTGTTTTACATTATAAGTACAACAGTATAGTAATGTAGCTCTGCTTACTTATAATATGTAGTCCAGCGAGAAAAATCTATGGTAGCCGTAGGCATTATATTTTTAGTATTTGTGTTTTTTTTTCTGTGAAGTTATTTTTCATTTTTTTCACAGAAAATGTTTTTTGATCAGTACAGACCACAGTAACTTTTACCTGGACCATTTACATTGTATATTTGAGTGATAGTATGTACATCATGTAACAATTTACAACTTGCATGTAGCAGACTAATAAAAGAATAGGATGTTCAAGAATATTGTGAATGAACAGCTCAACAGAGTCAGACTTTGAAATGATTTGTAAGCAAACACATTTCAGCTATAAATTTAAATATTTTCTTGGCCGTTTAAGTCCGAAAATAATACATGTAAATGTCCTAATTTTCATGCCCAAACAAAGAATTTACTTGCCCCCCAAGGAAACGCGTTAAAATAACCAGAAATGTTAACTGCAAGAAAGCTCATATTTATAATAATGAATTACACTTTTCTTTTGTATTAGAAAAGAATTTCAGAAATATTACAGTAGTCACCTGTAAACAACCTTATTTGCTAAACATTACTTGCAATGAGATGATGATGTGATGACACACATTACAATTATTGAATAGTGTTTTGCAGAGCTACATGTAAACCTCCTGTTTTCTGAACTATCCAACACAAAAATATATTTTTTAGGCAGATTCTTCCCTCTATTTACCAGCATCATATATGCTTCTAAGGAAAATAATTGTTTATGGGATCTACAATTAGTACAATTCATATTATTTTTATTTTTTTATCGCCAACTCCGTTGTTTTGAAGGTGCAAAATGTAGTAATACTTGTATGTAACATGTATTGCCATGTTTCAACTTGCAGTCAGTCAAAGTCTGAACATGATTCATGAGTTCCTGAGATGGTGGTCCTTATTCCTCTTCTTGCATAATTTCCTATTTTCCTATCATGCTAGCCAGTTGTTGATTTTGGGTATAATAATATATCAATGTAAAACAAATTGCATTCCAAATTTATGAATCTTATTTAATTATTGTTATTCTTATTCTTATTCACAGAACTTTGTGGAGAGGCTCTCACTTGAAGACCTGCGACGATTGGCCCGCAATGTGTTTCAACGCTTCCCAGAAGTGTATGTCGATTCGGTTGCATCATTACAGCAAGCTGAGCAAGGCCAGAGAGATCCTGAACCTGCCCCAGCTCCAGCCCCTGTCAAACCTCGCTGGTGTCGATGTGGCAATTGTCGACCCATGCCGACTGACATAGAGAATAAATGCTGTCGTCTGCTCCCATGTGAAATAACGAGGCGGCATTTCCACGATGCTGTCATCAATGACACTGTGCTGACTGCTGCCATGACGGCTTGTAATGACAACTTTCCACGGAATATACCCCGCAACAACAACAGCTACCGCCACTATGCCTATAAACAATATACATTTCTCCAGCATGGATACTTGGGGGCTGGCAACAGAAGGGTCGTTCCCTCATGCATTGTGCTAAAGTTGAGGACGGTCTATCCATCAGAAACAAATGTCTACAGAGGTTTCGTGAATGGAGTGCATGACTAAGGTCATTGATCATGATGAATCATACAACTGACTCTCTGACATTTAGCTTGACTCATTTGTCAATCCTAAAATATGGTATATTTTTATGACTTTGCTTTAAAAAAAATAATTGTATGTGTTACATTCCGGGAAAAATGCAGTATTTATGGGACAAGGGTATGAACAAATCTTATTTGTACATTAATGCCTACTGCCAATATTATGATAATGATATATAGTAAACAAACAAATATTTCATTTCTTCTACTTTTAAATAGAGAGATCATCTTGTGTTGCTTCCTGTTTATTCAATAACCTCATTTGCCATACACTTCTGAGTGGTGAAGTGTGATGTCAGCTATGAAGTTCATAAAGTTATGAACCAGAGCACATATAACACTGATTGCCTTTAGATTGACAACAAATTAATTTGGATGGGCATGTCTCGGCCAATACTTTACATGTATATAAGTAATTGTTGGTATTTGGGCATTATTTTGGAAACTCTTTTGGAAAATGAAGTTCAAATTTGAAAATTCTAGAAAAAGATGTTAAATGACATGATTGACATCATGTACTCTATGTTGGCACATAGCATTTACGATGTGTCCATTGTACAAGTACTTCACTTTTGTCAATAGTAGTCAAGTCGTTTCTTTTTATATATCGACATTGCTTGTCTTTCAGTACCTGACCATTTATACATACATTGTAGAAGTACTATGATTTTGCCTAGAGTAATCAAGTCATGTAATGTAGTTTGTTATATTCTATAAATCTATGACATTGCTTGCACTTATGAATTTATGTTTTCATGTCTTGTATTTGAGTACCTGACCACTTTTGTAGGAATTACTGTTCTATGGTCTAGGGTAGTTAAGTCATATTTTCTGTGGTAACATGCTTGTCTTTCAATACCTGACCATATGGAACCAACTCTATTTATCCAAATTCTGGACTGAATGTTTTTCTTGTCTTATTGTATTTGTATTTTCTACATACCTTGTATAAGTACTGAGGTTCTGCCTAGAGGGTAGTCGAGCCATGTAGTTTTTCATTTGATGACATGTTGTTTTCACTTATTTATATTATGTACATGTTTGTGTTGTAGTTTAGTAACTGACCAATTACATCGTACATGTAAACAAAGTTTGTAAAGGGTAGTCAAGTCATGTTGCTTTTCAAATGATAACATGTGGCTTGAACTTATTTCTAATACTGTATGTACCTGTCTTGTCCTATTATTTGAACTTAGTCGTTCATAGTACTAGTACTGTACTTTTGTCTGGTAGTTGAGTCTTGTAGATTTTCATGATATAACTTTGCTTTCACTTGTAGTCTTTTCTTTGTGTTTTTGACCATCACCTTTGTTTGCAGACATTTTTTTCTTGCTTAAAGGTGCACCTGTGAAGTGTCAGAAATTGCCCAAAATGACAATTGAGACTTCAACCTTATACCGAAATCATTATGATGTGTGAAAGTTTCATTGAAAAAGAACACTGCCTCAGCTTTTAAAACTAATTACTGTTGTACGTTTATTACGTTTATGACTGTTCATTAACGTTTTTAAGCTGAATGATTATCAATGATAGATATCATCATATCAAAGGGGTATTTTAAATGATCTAACCTTTTTTATTCTTCTCTTAGTGTATCATAAGCCAAACAACACAGTTGAAGAGAAATGCTGACGCGCTAATTAATTTTTGTGGAGGTAGACACTTTACAGAACTTTGCATCTCTGTATCCAAAACTTGTTAAAAAGAACTACCGGAAGGACTATAGCATTCAGTTTGTTTACGGCAATCATTATTACAAAGTGTTCTTGCCATTGCCGTAGTTTTGCCTTGTATGCAATAAAGGAACCAACTGTATTGATCCAATTTCTGGAACAGATATGTTTTTCTTGTCTTGCCGTATTGATATTTCAGTGACATCTAACATTGTAAATAGATCAGAGTTTATGTACAGTGGAGCGTCTTTATAATGTGACGAGGTACCTGATATAGCGAGGTAAAATTCACAGGTACAAGTTTTATGTATTTTATTGTTTTTAAGCCCTGATAAATTCAGTGGACCCAAGGTGCTTGTTACGAGTTTTACTGTAGTTTAGTGTAGAATAGAAGTGTATATTTCATGACCAAGTAATGATGGTGTTTACATGTAAGTTTAAAGTTGTATTGTTGTAATGGTCTAGGTCATTAAGCCATATAATCCAGGATAGCATGCTGTACAGTAAATTTTAACTCTGGCAGCTGTAATTGTAGGGATAAAGTGCCTTTCAAATGTATGAGGCAATGGATGGGGGAAAGGGGTGGCTGGTGGGCTGATAACCCTTCAGGAGTTTAGAAAATTGAAATAGCGCAAAAAGCACTCCAAATATTGCCAGACTATGTTATACAGTTATATTCTGAAAAATCATGTTATTCTATACTACCATGATGAAAGCTTAATTTGCAGGCAAGAGGCAAAAACCTAAATGTCTAAAGCCTCTGGCCTGTATTCACAAAGGAGGTTTGTACAAACCCCGGTTTAAACCGCGGTTTACATCTATGGAATGCCAATTGTAAACTGATGGAGAGAGAATGTGTACCATCAACATTGTTAACAAGTAAGGAATTTACATTCTCTCTCCATCAGTTGACAATTGGCATTCCATAGATGTAAACCGCGGTTCTAACCTGGGTTTGTACAAACCTCCTTTGTGAATACGGGCCATTATGTCTGTCATTCACAATTCAGCAGTTTTGATAAAGAAAGATTGAGATTCCTCTGAGGACTACAGATATGGGCCCTGTTGCATGAAAAGATGCAATAGATTGTAAGTTGCATTTGATCGTAAGTCAGATCACGTTTTTTTTAACATGTAGATGCACACATCCGATTGGTTGAAACGCATATCAATTGATTGTATCGCTGTCTGCAATTTTCTGTTTACTTTTGTTGTCAAATTAAAACTAATTGTGACAATGGAGATGACGCATCGTTGAATTCTGAATTATTGTGTTTATGTGTGTGTGTGTGTTTGTGTGCGTAGATCCATATATTTACAGTGGATCCTTTTAATAACGACATGTTTTAATGATGTACCTGATACAGCAAGGGTATGTCCTGGGTCCCTTTGCAGAAACTTGAAAGAGATACTATCAATAATAAGTTGAATTGATTGTAAGTCAGCAATTCATTGTAAGGTACAATCGATTGTATCTCTTCCTGCAACGAAGCCCAGGTAACTTATTACTTTTGCGTACTCACTGTACTCAATGCACTTCACTTATCATAAGTCAATCATATACATGTTTAATATGTTGTATGTTGTACATGTGCATGTACATTGTACATGTTTATTTCAATCTGCAGTCAGGCTTCAAGGTGTATTGGTACATTCTGAAAAGATAACACAAATGCTAGACGTTACATTGATCATGCATTGAACAAAGTTTGGGTTTATTGCTATAAACAGAATGAAAGAGTATACTTTACATGAGGTATAACAGTTTAACATTAAAATCACAAAACATAATCCGTTTACAGCCAATTAAAACCTTCCCAAACAACTGATATGTATGGAAATTAAATTATTAACAAGTGTTAACAATTGTAAATCATATGAGTTTTTTTAACTTTTAAATAATTTGAGTTTCATTTTACAAAAGAAAAGAAATGATGTCAGGAGACACAAAATTGACTGGAAAATCAGTCAAACATTGTCTAATTTTACAAATAAACTTGGTATCTACTAAAATACAATAAAAATGCCTCAAGATCAGAGTTGAAACAATAGTCCGCTTCTGTAATGTATGCAAAAAATAGGCGTATGACGTCAGACTCCCCGTTGGCAAGCTTAAAGCTTAACAATAGTAACAAGGTCCGGCAAGCTCCGGCAAACTTAGCTTGCCAGACCTAGTTACTATTGTTAAGCTTGCCAACGTCATACGCATATTATTTGCATACATTACAGAAGCGGTCTATTGAGCAAAAACTCTACTACATATACAGTTAATGGAACAGTTATTGTGGGGAATTCAAAGAAATAATTAACTTGTGAGGTTATAAAACAGTGTAATTAATGCAAGAGCAAATATGATTACATATTTAAAACGGTATGTCATTCATCGTATACATGTACACGTATGACCTGTATTATCCAATAGTTTTATAGGGAAAGTGATTGTGTCAAATAAGAATTAAACTGTATGAAGTTATAATTTAGATATCTTCGACTCAGTCATACTGTGTACATATAGATATTTTTCATTTGAATAATATGAACTTGTACATTTCAATAACTTTGGTAAGAAAAGGGAGCACACATTACAATATTTAGCAACAATTTGAGCTTTTGCCGATTCCATGCATCCAAAATTACAACCAAATATAGATGAAAGTGAAACTGGCACTAGTTTATGTATCAATATAGTCAGACCTGTATGGTGACTAGCTTACAGTGTAGGTAAACCTGGTGAGATCATCTAAGGAGTACCTCTCCCTTTCTCTCTCATATACATACATATACGAATAGCTGTTAACAAACAGTGACAATAAGTAATTTCTTCATGGCTAAATTTGTATGTTTTCACTTCTAAATACAATTTTTTCATTACAAAAACGATGCTAATCAACAGACAGTAATAGGAATTCAATTTGGGTCCTGAGACTCCTGACACAGATGACGCATCTTTCACATTTTCATGACCATACAATTACAGAGTACTATTATAGTATGCAGTTTTCACTACTTTTATGCCAATCTGGCAATAGACTTTGTTACAAAATGTACCTCTAAATCCGAGCTTGAAAAAGTGATATCAGAAGAACATTTGTATGAATATACATCTGATCCATACATGTAATCATACTACAATCATAGAATACAAATATATTTAGCCAAACACATAAAACAATGTCACTCCATGTTTCGAATGCTTCTAAATTTCTTGCTTGTTTTGAGACCTACTGGGTTATACAATGCAGCATTTCTATTCTCATAACCATCATAGAAAACAAATAGATGTGCAGTAAACACTGAGATTCAAATTTCATATAAATATAAATATATATTATATACAGGTTATATAATATGTCTTTTGCAGGATATGGGCAAGTTGACTACTATAGACAGGTGGCCACAAAGACATGATCACTTGTATGAATTCAAGGTAAGTAACAAGTTATACGACAAACATGAACAACTACATTTACGATATAAGTAGTAAAGACTGCTGTGAGTGTATTCCATAACAGTTCTTAAAACTGCCTTGTAGCTGATGTAATAAGGGCAAAAAACAATCTTCATAAAGTACCTTCACAGATCACTGAGGAAAAATACAGGTGCATCCATCACCCAAGTATATCCCTCACATTATATTTTTGTTCACAAAAAAACATCAGGTAAACAAAAAGATGTCATGATGGTCATGGTAGCATAACTTCTTATATGTCACGGGAAGTGATATTTGTAGAGTGACATATCCAAAATTAATTTGTCTGCGTTGTTCTCACTCTTTGTCAAGTGCAGACGAAAGTTTGTTGGTATTCTACCAGCAAACAGTTATGTTGATTTCATGTTGATGTCATCAGAAACGAGCTGTTTTGCACTTTAATTACGAGCAAATCTACTCTGATGTTCTTGCACTAACTGCTCAGTAGGGACTGATGGCCTCATGGCAATGGTGGGATGTATCCTCCTCGGATCATCCTCGGCAAGCGATACATGCTGTGATAGGTGTCCAGGTGTGATGGCACGCTGCCTGAACACAGCTGCAACAAGCTCTGGCACATACGTGTAAGACTTTGGCTCCTTTACTGGAGATACAGTGAACCGCTTGGTGCGCTTGTTCCAACGCTTCGCCCAGCGGAGCTTCCCATCCTTGGTCACCGCTTGCTTCCTGTCAGAATGGAAGTTTACATCTAGTACTGCCAGCTTGATTCGGATCCCGTACCCAAGCAGAGTATAGAATGAACGCTTCGTTGCATACATCAGCAGCGTGGAGTGGAAGGACTCGAGGCTGCCGGTGTGAAGAAAGTCCTTGTAGTAGGGCAATGTCTTCAGGAAGCGTTTGTCCATGAGGATGGTACGCAGCTTCTCATGGGCAGGGCTACCAGGCTCGAGGAAGGCGATGGCCTGCTCCTCCAAGGGACCATGATCACATTTCCCTTCCCTTCCATCAACTGTGAACAGCCATTCATGTTCGTTAACGATGTGGTGTAGCACACCTAGCAAGTTGCCTGCGAACTTCTCTGCGTCCCCCTCACACGTCTGGCTACAGTGCCAGAAATGGTTGGCCAGCTTCCTTATCCACGGTTGCAGGTCGTTGCAGTTTCTTTGCTGAGATGCAGCGCTCACCTTCTTTGTCAGGTTTTTACTGCCGTGCCATATGTCGAATTGATGCTTTACCTCATTGTACTTTTCCGTCTTCTTCATCATAGCCCTGATCTGAGGGTGGGCATCAGTGACTATTGTGTCAATTGTCACACGCTCCATGAGGAAGTCCATCCCCCTTTCGAACGCAATCCTCTCCATGTTTGGCGACTTTCCACTCGCCTCTTGCACCATCACGGTGTTAGTGTGGATGATTTTCTTGCTCTCCTCGTGGCAAAAACTGTAGGTGCAAAACGTGGCGCTGTGGCCGGGAGAGTCCGACCGTCCATCTCCGGAGAGCACAAGTGGCTCTGCACCAAAGGTAGCCAGAAGGTCGTTCTGCTTTTTCGCATAGTATGTATCTACAGCAGGAGCCACGTAGAGTTTTTGAATTCTGTCAAATGTGCTCTGGCACATCATTTGGAGATTGAGAAATTTAGAAAGGGTCGCAAACTTGAAAAAGCTATTGCCAGACATAATAGTAGCTGCCGCTGTGTGTATGTTCCCGGCAAACATTCCATGGTATCTTGGCTGTGAAGACCAGGAGCTGCGATGTCCACGTGCGCACTCCCATATGATTATCACCGCCGTTCCTTTTGGAGAAACGCGATAGTTCACTGCTTCACGGCATACTTCACATGTCTCACCATGAGCAGCCTGCACCAACTCCAGCAATCTATCCTGGTATACCATGCACATTCTTTGAGACACTAAAGTCTCCTCCTCTGCTGGTACTTCCACCTCACAGTCTTCATCTTCTTCCACATCATCGACCCCATCAAATCCGATGTCGAACACCTCTGCATCCAGCCCATCAAAGGTTCTTTCAAGCAGTCTGAAATTTAAAAAAAAGGAAGAACTGTCATTGAGATTGGATTTAAAATGTATGTCCATAGTTTCAACAATTTTATTTGCAAACAACTGGCATAATGAAACATTCAAACATCTAGACTTACCACATCCATGGATCAACAAATTTTGATTTCTACATGTCTTAACTCCTCTTTCTCACTATAAGACACTTCAATAGCCTTGGGAGATATAGTTTACTTAATATTGCAAATTCCCAAGTAAAAATAGAACCATCACATGAATTTTGACAATGCAAGTGAAGTTTTTATATCTCTCGTCCTTCAATTATCGTACATGAATTTGGAATAATTAAAAAGACATCTACATTGATGCCTCATTTATAATGATTATGAAGTTATGGAATGTGCAGTAGGCCTTAATAAGGAGCCATGTGAAAACTTCAATGTCACAAAATACATTGTTATTGTCAAGGTAAAAGTTTAATTTCTTTGAAGATTGGCTTTGTTATGCATGGTGTTCGGGTGGCCACAAAATAACAATGCATTTTCAACATTTCTATCAAGTTCTCATATTTAGGTCAAATAAAAATTTTCATGTGTGAGTGGTACTACAGCCTTGTTATAATAACATATAATTTTGTATTCCACAATTGCAGTTTCACATCAATTGTGCAGGGAATCTCAGCATTTTACTTTAGAGTTATTTTACTACAAGCATGAATTAGGCGTTATAAGAATACAATGAACTTACATAGGAGGCATTTCACCAAGTGTTTGGTTGAGATCAGGTGGATTGGGTAGGTACGATGGCTCTGCTTCCAGTTCATCGTCAGAATCACTTGTAGTGGGATCTTCTTCGAACCTATGACAGAGAACAAATTTGAATGAATACTAATGAAGGAATAATACAGTCAAATTGGACCTGCCGCCCAAGTGTATACATTAATTTCCTGCTCATAACAACCAATCGAAAATCATGGATTCCACCTCCCTCCCCCCCTCCCCTCCTCTGCCCCCGAGATCTCGACCGTCGAAACGCGAGATGGCCACATTTGGCATGCAGATAGCTGGCAACATAATTTACAAGATTGCATTGGTACATTTTTCAAATACATTTTTAATTGATTTTGCAAATTCATGCAAAATCTCCTTTAGTCTGTATTCTGTAAATCACTAAATATTGCTCCCCCCAACCCCTAGCATGTTTTTAACCATCATGAACCTTGATTAGTAAGAAAAAGAAAGAAACAAATCTCAAGCAATAAAATTTGTAAACAAGAGAAATAATTCTTTCCCATCAATTAAAATGTTCATGATATCAAGGAATTGGTGATGAGGTTTTGGAAACATCAAAACTATAAGATAGTAAATTTACATGGTAAAATTGACTTATTGAGAAATGGTAGAAAGGAGTTAACCTTACCTGTCCTCAGACTGACCATGTGCAGTTTGGAAAAGAATCTTCTTGGACTTGACTGAACTTTGCTCATCTGACAGGGACTTTGATTTGACTTGCGGTGTGGACGTCACTGTAGGCTCTGTTGAAAAGAAAAAAATGGGAAAAAATAACAGTAAAAGTTGATCTCTTTTTGAGAAAGCAGAGTGTTGTGGTATATTGGTTCTTGCCTTCGTCTTTCAACACATGGGTAGTGGGTTTGATTCCTATCCGCGGCGCATGTGTCCATCAGCAAGACACTTTATCCACATTTGCTGCTCTCAACCCAGGTGTAGTAAATGGGTACTTGGCAGAAATTTATTCCTTGCAATGCTTGAGCCACCTATCATGGCAGCTTGGCTAAAGCCAAGTTAATACTGCTCCAAGTGCTTTGGGACTTTGTTGATAATCATTAAGACAAACGATATGTGACCTCACACCACAAAACAACCATTAAGTCTGGAAAATGCTAAATGCTGACTTTCACATTACATAACAGTAGAAGTCATTACCTTTAAAATGTATATATTCAAAGCAGTGAATTGTCATATTTAATTGAAGGACAAATGTAAGGTCAGACTGATTGTTATTTGTCTTGGAGTGCACCTATGTGCAATAGATATAGTCCAGTAAATAAGATTGTTTTCATGGGAAATTAAGTTAACAATTCATTATAAATATAGCATGGTACTAGCAGAACAATAAAGTGAACAGTTTTCAGACAGAACATGTATCAAAATTATGTAACGCAGTCACGCACACACACACAAGCATAAACAATGATCAATAATTCTTACCAAAACGAGTACCGGCATGTACTGGAATGGCTCTGACGCTTTCACCCGTTGATGACTCAGTATTTCTCCTAGAATTATGTGAAAAAAGACTCAACATTAGTCCTAAATTAACCATAGAAGATAGATTGGTTTAACAAACATTCTCCAAAGAACTGAACCTGGGTATTTTAGTAACCAAAGACAAACTAATGGTGTGAAGCTACATCAACCACAAGGTGTACATGTATATATTGCAAATATTGTTAGTCAAAAACATCATACACTGCAAAAATGTACACACTCGGCAGGGCTCCACACTCGGCTTTTATCAGTAAATTAATTTCTTCCCCCTATTTGGTGGCACAAAAATTGTATTTCATGAGTTTACTATTTACTATTCAAAATATCACTCTTTCCTGAACAAACCTGTGATTTTAGACGAAGTATGATATGGAAGCAAACAAGATTTTTCTAATTTTGTCAATATTAGGTTGAAAACCACTTTGCCTGACCAGGCCACCAAAATATGACTTTATACATTTTCGCTGGCCCGAAGTGAAATTTCACTGGCCCCGGGCAAGTGCGAGTTTCAAGCCCTGCAATATATGTGAACTCTTCAGAGAGACAAAAGAAAACTATCGATCATAAATTGAAAAAGCTGTTGAAAATCAGGAAGTAGATTTAATAAAGAAATGATTTAAAAAGTAAAAATTAAATGTAATCACATTACGAGCATGGGCATGAATGCATGATCTACAAACCTGCAATATGTATGGTCTTGCCACGAGGAGAGTCTGGTGTGGGAGGCACGATCAGAACAAGATCTTTTCAAGGTTCCAGTAGAAGAAGATGCCTCTGATGACTGCGTAGACACAGGAATGGGACCTATGAGGGGAAAAAAACAGAAATGGGACCTACAAATAACAACAAAATAGTTTGCACACACATGAAAAGACTGTGCGGAAACAAAAATGGTTTCTTAAAAACAAATTAGGGTGGGGTAGTTTATATCTTATCACAGTGTAACTGAAGATATCTTATTAGCATGCATCAGGACACGCACAGGAGGCATATAACTTGATATAACTTGATATCATGCTAAACATGTTCATAATACAAAATAAGGGAAAGTAATGTAGGATCTTTCAAAGAATAATAAAGATGATCCAGTGGCAGTGCAATTGTTGATAGCAGTTTACAACAAATATCTGCCTTGTTTGTAATATGAAACAGAAATATGGATCAAATTGTAAAATCATTAAGAGTTAAATTAAAAATCTACTGTACCTGAAGTATCACTGCTCCGAACTAAATCTGATGTGCGACCTGACTGGTGACCAGCAGACTGACCAGACTGGTGAGAGCTTCCAGCAACATCAGAAGACAGGGACAAAGGAGTGCTATGGATCGGGGAAAACAAATAAACAAAAACAAGTTATCGTAACTACCATTTAAATTTTACGAATAAGCTTTTATTTAACTGCTCCGCATATTTGAGAGATTTCAAAATAAAAACAAAACAAAAAAACAGAGTGAATGCTTAACAAACCTGTGACATGTGTCGTCTTGCAGTGAGGAGAGTCGGGTGTAGGCTGCACTGCTATCCGTACGTGCTCTGAGACCGAGACCACTTGCAACGCTGCCAACCACACCTGCTGCGTGAGCCGACATGGGAGTGCTTCCAGCTCCATCTGAAGGCAGGGGCATAGACAACTGAGTGCTATGTATGGATAGAAAATACAAAATTTGAGAAACAAGCATTTAAAAAATATAAATTTGTGCTATGTACACTTTCCAAATATTGAATGAAGATGAGCAATGAACAAGGCTTCAACCGGAATAAAGAGGGTTCTTAATTTTCTCAACCATCCAGCCAATTCCCATGAAACCTTCACACTGCTTGTACTACAGTCAGCACTCAGCAGCTATAAAAGAAAGGAAATCATAGAGAATTGTGCACAAAAGATTTAGCAACAAGTTAATTTTCAGCAAGAAATGCAATTGCTAAGAAAGACCTTTTTTTTAGAAATCAAAGTATTTTCTACATGTTGTAAAAAAATGCCCCCCCCCCCCCCCCCCATTTCTGTGAATGGGATCAGGATACAGGTTAGTTTGACACCAAGTCAAGTGCTGACGGCATAAGATCATAACGATAATAGACTAATAGCACTGAGCATTGTCTTGCTCTGCTTCCAACGGCGCCTGGTTCAGTCTCATTATTGATTTTACTCTACATAATATGTCCCACTACATGTCAGCTCAAAATTTCGGCAATTTGTGGGAATTTCCAACGCTTTCCATTACTTTTCCTCGGGTCTTTCGTGATACCTTTTTTTAACTGCATAATGAGCGCATATGCACTGCGTGCATGATATTACTAAACGGATATGAACATGAAAGACAGAGGAAAAGTGATGGTGAGCGTAGCAAAATCCCCCAAATCGCTGTAATTTAGAACTGATATGTAGTGGGACACGTGAGATTGGCGAGTGATCATAGACATAGTACCTCGAAATATATTGATCAGACATTCAGACTACAAAATTTGCGCCAAAAACTTTTAAAAAGCATATTTGAATGAAATTTTCACTATAAGTAACAGTAAATGACTTTCCGTAGGCGTAGCCGTAGCCCTCGAGATGATTAAAAGTAGCCCCCGAGATCAGGAAATGGAGCCCCCAAAATAAAAATATTAATTTTTTTCGCTGCGAGTAAGTGGCGGTGTTCTTGAGTAGAGTATTGACTAAATACTCTTAGTGTTATCTTAGTCTTAGACAGTAATGCACTGAGTAATGGCATGCAATGACTTGGTATGTTGATTTTTGACTGCATGCTTGTACTATTATTAATACTAGTAATATCACAATGATCATGACATGTCATGATGAATGAAGCATAGCCATTGTTTGTAATTTACTAATAAATTAGCTTAGCTTACCTTGAACTTGAAGTTGAACTAGTACTAGAAGAAAGGATCTTGATTGGAGTCAAACGAGGAATTGGTTTGTTTGATACGTGATGAAGCCGAAGTGGATGCAGCGGAGGTGGGCTGGATGATGACGTGGTCGTTGCCGTGGTCGATGTCGATGCTTCGGCACATCTGAAGGGGTGACATCTGTGCTGTTGATTACTGCCGGTGACACTGGCACTGTGTAATTCCAGCAGATGCCTCGCAAAATCCGCGTCACTTCGCCTGCTGCTGCCGCTATTACCGAAGAAAATGTTCATCTGCCTCCTCCATTCGCAATGAACATCGTACAGGTTGATCCGATTTCTTTTGTCTCCTTCCTGCTCCTCCATTTTGACTTAGTTTTCGAAAAAATTTCTCGTGATTTGCTTGTTTATGTTTTCGCAACAACGTGGGCCATATGCAATACGTGCTCAAACACAGCTCGCTTGTTGATTTGCAATATAATGTGCAGTGCAGTGCAGTAGTGCATGCATGCAGCCCATACGGGGTACCGTACTGGGACGGTACAAAAACAGGTACGCGTGCGTTCCCATCGATATGGTGCGTTCCGTGCTCGCAGGACATGATCTACCGACTCCCGGATATAGAGATAAAGACTAATATTTCTATTTCTAATTTGATCAAAATCAAATTATACTTGTATAATTTAATACTAAATAAATATATCTAATGGAATTAAAATAATTGTGATTTTATTCTGCATCGTTCAATTCAAATATCAATATATTTATCAATGATAAACTAAGTTCCAAACAACCAATCCAAACTCGGAATTTCCGAACGCGACTATTTTCAACGCATTTCGATATTCGATCCTTCGGCCGCGGGTCAGTTTGCGATCACTACTTATAACTGAGCAAATAGGGGTTACGTACCGTGCGTTAAAGTGCGCAATATGGATCCGCGCGTCTGATATACCAATCTGAATTGCCTTTAAAGACCAAGTCGTGTCATTGCAGGTACATAATTAATTGTATCTTCACTGAATCTAGCTGTAGTTGTGACTCATGATACCCTCACAATCCATTTAATGGTTACAATTAAAATTTGAGACCGAATATTACTGTTAATTACGCAGGGTCACAACAATAAAATGTATCCACAGTATGTAGGAAAAACTGGCATAGGAGTGACAGTGACTGGCCAGTGGCCATACCTGTACTACATGTAGTTTGTACATTGCGTGTGAAAGATCAATTAGTTAGGCTGCTAGGATGGCACTATCTTTTGAGCATGGTCAGTGCAACAGGGTCATTGATTTTAGCTGCCCCCAATAATTTGACCCAAAACCATAAATTATAACATGAGGGTACAATTTCTAAGAAAGCAACAAAAACAAATGTATAAAATAGGTTAATTTGCCCCAACAAGCAGTGAGATTAGATATGCTATATGGCGCTACTCTACTGGTTTCCAAGCCGGTGAACCTTATCTCATTAACCCACTCAGGACTGGTCCCGAAAATACTCTGGCTAGGGTCTATGGAAAATACATGTTATAGGAAAATCAATCTGTCCTGAACGGGTTAATTTACCAAAAGAACGATATTTCACTGTGTAACAAAATAGTGGAAATTAGACCAGTCCTAAATATATGAACATGACATGTTTACACTGTACATGTACATCTTACTTTCATTGGTTTTGTGAGCGATGTAAGAAGGACTTTATAATGGGGTGAAATTTCTAGAAATTTGATGTTTACTATGAAAGTATTAAATATTGCACCGTATCAGGACAGTTAAGAACTGGTCTATTTATTCTTCATGAAATGAAAATGGTACGGATAATATAGTTCCCCATGTTCCTTTGTTTCATACAACACTACACATTAGTCAAGGACTGTCAAAAGGGACTGTAATTTCAAACCACGGAATCCCTGGTGTGTATGAATCATAAACTTTTCTTGGTATCCCATGGTCACATGGACCCAGAACTTTTTTTTCTTCACAAGAATTCGTAAACCAAGATCCAATATATTTATGGACCCCTTTTAAAAAAATTCCAGCTTGTAGCTGACGAGGGCCATCCATCCAATTCATGAGTAGAAAATGAATACATTTAAAAACAAATACTTTGTGTTTTGAAAGAAGAACAAAAAAGTGTTGAATTAATTTCATTTGCAAAATAAAACAATATAGGAAAACAATAACCATGATCTACGCAACCTACCCTGGTCATGTTTCTTTTCTAACATATAGAGTGCTACTGTTTGTTGATCAATTTTCTATTCAAGTAGAACTGTCATTCGATTCAACCCTCCTTATGGTACTTTGTTTATTACACTATCTGTTTTAACGGATCACTGACATAATTCAACATTCAGCATCTTCAGAAAGCCAAACTTACAGTACAAATACAACATCAAATTACAAAATGTCAAAAGAAGTACATGGACAGTACATTATAAAACATTTTACATCATGTGATTAAAAATGAGTACAATTTCACTCTCACTCAATTACAACATGTTTCTATTTTTACGAACATACATTTGTCCCTGAAGTGATCTTCCAAACATCGCCTTCACTTCAGAGAGATGAAAAGCCAGTCGTACAAATACAGTTTTAACCTTGGAAGGGCTTACATGATGTTTGATCATAATAGTAATTGCTCCTGTTAAAGGGATCTAGTAACTTTGTTGACATGTGCAAAAGGTAAGGAATGGTTGATACAATATATATTGTTGTTATCTGATATGTCCACTGGGTGTTGTGTGAAAATTTCAAGTTAAATGGATGTTATATGGCCAAGTAATGAGCAAAAATGAAAAGTGATATTCCCTAACTCACTGTACTCACTTTGTACACGGTTTCGAAAATCCAACGGATAATTCCTTATCTGAACACTTCAGTCGTATGTATATCTTTGTAATGAAAGGGAAATTTGAAAAACCAAAACCTGTCCCATGATTTTATTGTTAATACGAATATAACAAGGTATGAGGGAACTGCTAGAATTCAAATATGATTTTGAGGATTTGGACAATGTTACTAAGTCCCTTTAAGTACAAGTACAATGTTAATATTTATCATTTTACCTGCCTGAATGGGCCAGTAACAAAAAAGTTAGTGTGGAGGCTTAGATAATAAACTTTCACCCAATTCTGTATATTTTAATTATTTCATGATGTTTCTATTTTTACAAACTAAAATTTGCCCCAGAAGTGAACTTCCAGTGCCTTCAGGGAGATGCAAAGCCTGTCATACAAATACAGTTTTAGCCTTGGAAGGGCTTACATGATGTTTGATCATAACAGTCATGTTTGATGCGCCTGTTAATCTCAGACTGACATCTAACTCTTGACTGTGAATCATACTGTACATTGTACGTATCCACCCTGTACATTGTTTAAAGGTACAGTTTTTTATATTGTATTAAACATTTAAAGATCTTTGTGAAGCCCGAGTTCAATTTTTACCAAAAATATTAGATGACTAACCAATGTACATAAGTGTATGTGAGTCTGAGATGATATTTGATAATTTTCAAAGGTATTGGGCAACCAAATGGGACCATTTATGAAATTTTACTTGCCCAACCCCAATTTTTACTAGTCCCGGACAACAGGGCAAGTGCTAGTGGCAAGCCCTGCTATTATTGTACAGGGAACACGATACCATGATTGGCTCATTATGTGCACAGACATTCGATGACTGAATACTCCATTGCCTTGGGCATTCAAATTGGACCATTAATGACATTTTACTTGTCCAACACCAATTTTTACTTGCCCCGGGCATTAGGGCAAGGGCTAGTGGCGAGCCCTGCTGTCATACAGGGAACATGATACTATTGGCTCATTATGTGCACAGCAACTCCAGGACTGAGTACTCGAAGACTGTATACCTAACACTGTTATTCGCACCTGCCTACAATGCTACATGACCATACATGTATGTTAATGTGCTCTTTGAGTTTGAATTACATGTCTCATTACATTGTATGTTTGCATTCGTTCGTGAATGCAAAGGTTCAACGTACATGACCCTGACTCTCATACAAATGTATACACGTGTATAATGTATACGTTCATCATGATTTAATGAAATAAAAATCCACGTCAAATATTCAACAAACCATTATTCATTAACCCCTTGCCTACATGGTATTGGATTCCCTATACATGTATATATTCCCCTTTAACCATTCACTTTGAGATTCTGAAATCTGCATCTAGACTTTGTACATAGCCTACCCGGTTCCCGTAAGCAACGGGTTATATCAATTGTTAAAAATGAACTTGTTTGGCTTATGGCCCAGCCGGACAAGGAAAAACATGATTTAAAAAATGTTATAGTGGCCTGAAACCTGAATTTGGTGGCCCCCAAACAGAAAAAAAGCTGTTATATTTTGTTGCTAAGTCGTGCAAGTTGAATTTAGCATTGATCAATGAAATTCGGTGGCCCAAAGCTGATCATTAGTTGCGGCGGGCCTGTGCTAATTTTGAGCCTTGCCTAAATATATGGGTTAACAAAATGGTCTATTGTACATATGGAAGATGAAAACGTGGGTCTTGGCCATTTACAGCCTACAATGTCAAATTTGTACAGTACTTAAAACTTCAGACATGATTTTAACACGGTCGGGACTAGTAAAGAAAACAATACGCTCTTGCTAGGTTATATGGAAAATGTATGCTAACATATTGAAATGACCTTGAAGATGAATGGGTTAAAATCAACAACTCATGAGCAGATACCGGCAGTTTAAATTTGCTCTAGTCCCACAAACGTAATGTGCAAATGAACATGTACATCAAATGTATACACTGGGTGATGCGTGCATTACTTTGGGTGTGGCGTTCAATAACATTGAAGTACATAATTTATTTTATGCATCTACTGTAGGCAGAAAGTTTGTTAACAAGATAATATTGTTTAACAGTCTATACCAACAGACAATATGATACTAATTTCTAAAGGTGTTTAACATTTTTTTAAATAAATATTTACTTCTAGATTGAACTCAATAATTCAAATAAACAATAAATACTTGAAATAGATAAAATGACATTTGTATAATTTTGTACAGGTCTATCTGGCCTCCACTATTACAATTACATGCATGTTTTCCCTTTCATAATGTCTGTTATTCAAGCATTCATTCTGAAAGCCTTCAAAGGTAATAACAATATAAAGGAATGTGAATGCCAGAAGGACTCATCCCTTTCTTGACAGAATTTACAGTTACATACTCCCCAATAAATAAATACACAATATTACTGATGGTGGAAATGGATCAAATGACACTTGTGTAACCTGCTATACCTGCACTACTTTAATAGCACAACGTATGCACATTTTCTTTTCAAAATGTATGTTATTCAAGCATCCATTCTAAAAGGTAATAATAATAAGGAATATAAATGCAAGAAGGGCTTTAGTCTCGACAAAATAGCACAAAAGATAGTGAATACCCCATTTAATACAAAATAAACAATTACTGATGATGAGAATATAGAATTTGGAGTTTGTACCTATTTGTCCTTCACTGGTACTATCACATACAGGTCTTCCCTTTCAAAAGGTCTGCCCTTTCAAAAGGTCTGCTATTTAAACATGCATTCTAAAATGTAATTAAGTGATATTAAGTGAAGAAGGGCACATGTCTCTTTCTTGATAATACTGAAATACATGATCACAAAATTGCATTATTTTCACTAGCACAACTATTTGGTCTTCACTCCTACCAAATACCTACTGAAGTTCTTTCCTGGCAAAAAATGTGTTATTCAAACAAGCATCCGTTATAAAGTAACCAACAATGTGGAAAGTAAATGCAAGAAAGCAATAAAAAGTCTCTTTTTTGGATGAACAGCACAAAAGATACATCCCATTGGTTCATTCACTCTTTTTCTCTCTGTTAGACCATGCATAATCATGCACAGCCAGCAGTTATGTCAGTGCTGACTTTCTTGGAGTTGTGTAACTGTTGTGAAACAGTTTTTTTCTTTTTTCTGTGGGTTATCCAGGGATTTTATGTTTTCTTTTTTTCTTTTCTCCCTATCTATTTTTGGCATACCAGTCGATGAAGGGGTGCATGTGGGGATAAGGTGTACAGTGTAGACATTATATATTGCACATTAGCATGGTCCTAAAATGGTGTGTGTGTAACTGTAAGAAATTGTGACGTTTTTCATTGTTTAATTTGGATTTAGTTATTTTACTTTTCATGTTAAATCACCCCTAAATAGTTCAATTTTAACTGAATTATTGTCCTAATATAAATTGTTTTTTATAGATTGTAATCAAAATAACAATCTCTTTATAATTCTGACAATAAATGTTCACAATCGGGGGGGGGGGGGGGGGGGCATGTACCCTCCAGTTATTTGTAAAACAATAAAACAGGATTAGGATACAATCTGTTTATAAAAATGAACACAAATTGGTACATTAAGTTAACTGTAAAGTGTGACCCCAATAATTCACTTGCCCCCCCCCCCCTTTTATCAGTTTACATGTAGCTGTACAAAATATGTCTATCATACAAGAGATGTAGGTTTGTAGGACACTTCTAAAGTTCACAGTGTACAAAGTAGAAATTCTGAATTTATTTTCTTTTGTCGGCCGGCCATATCCTGTGACCGGTATACATGTACATATTGATTGTCAAGCTGACTAACTATTAAAATATTTGTGGGGGATTTAATTCCAAATGAACTTGTTTTGATGAATTTAAAAATAGGAAACACCTACTCATTGTACTCAGACTAGAATATATCTTATCATGATTGATTACTTTGCAAATAAATTTGGTAATGTGTTTTTTTTTCTTTGAAAGACTACATGTAATTACATGTACAGTGCAAATATTTTCTCACGAAATACACTGCAAATGATGTCATGAATTGCAGTGCAAATATATTTTTGTATGAATTTCCCTGCACATATTTTCATGAATGACACTTTGTCTTTAGATGTTTTTGTGAATTACAATACAAATATTGTTTACCTAAGAACTTAAATGGAGAAAGAGTTGCCTGTCATTAACCACTTGCTATACAGCAACCTACATACAACGTCTAGATGAGGATTTCAGCCAATCTTGTAGGGAACAGGTTAAAAGTTTTATTGTTGGAGAAAGATCAAACATTGTAAGCAAATTTGGTTGAGAACGTGAGTGTGATACGTCATCATTTTTCTGCGGATGTGTGTAGGCCTTTAGGGTTTATCTTTAAACCAAAACCCATTGCTCCTCCTGGAAGCTTCGACATCTATAAACCCCCTTGCCTACAGGAACACAGTGGGCTATGTGCAAAGTCTATGGAGATTTCAGAATATAGAAGGGAATGGGTTAAAGGGTACCACCACCCAAAACTAATATTCTTATAAATGAAAGGTAACATCTTTAGTAGTCCATTCCACCAACAAGTTCAGAAAAAATGTAATTGGAAAACGCAACACCATTCTAAAACATGCTACATGGGTCTGCATACAAAGACTACCTTTTGTCTAGGGCAAACGCATTGTCCGGTATTCTATTGTCTCCAAGCGTACACATGAATAGAATTGGCGCCCTCTCAGACGTTTGGCGCATAAGGAACCATGAGGTTACGTTGGTTCCGTAAGTGGTGGTAATTGATTGTATTGTTTATGAATTACACAACCCTTTGCAAAGTGTTGAGCATCTATTTAATATCACACAACGGTACCAAATCATATAGTTAGGCATTGTTCTTTGCCTGGTGGTCCCCTTTAAACTGGATGGAAGTGTCTAGCTTGGAGGCAAGTCATGCATTATAAAAATCATGTGGCTTTCGTGGCACATGACTGTGACTGTTATATCCCATCTTGTGCCGCACAAACCCCGCACATCCCACATGTTTACTGTGCAAAAGTGTGCTTTTGTGTACTTTCATTAATGTACTACAGGTTCTCATTTATGTGCATGAGTTTGATGAGTGCGATGGTTTGATTTTATGAGGCAATTTTTTTTGGTGAACTTTGTTTTAAAATGTTATTCTGTAAATGATGTGCCAGGCACATTATGTACGTGTTCATGTTATGTTTTCAAAAGAATACTGTTTGAAATTGATTTACAAGAACTTTTCTCGCCTGATTATTGTTCTCTCTTCAGTTGTTCTTCCATAATTATGTTAAATGCAAGTAAAAATAAGCTGCTCCTTCGAAACTACATGTAGCAGGTCCTTTATCGAGGCACATTTAACGACATGTGAAACTATTTGATGAATCCTGTTCTACAAATTCTTTTTGAGTTTGTGACACATTCATTGTGAATATTTTGTTATTTTGCAGTTTTTAAAGCTACAATTTTTGTGGAACACAGTTTGATCTAATAATGATAAATATGATAATTTGATAATTTCTAACTTTTATTGTTCTCTTATTTTCTTTTATTTGTGCAGGACTGATAACCTCAGAACCAATATGGACATAAGGACATGTAGTTCGGCCAGTTGATTCTGGAATAACAACCTGGATAAATTATATGACATATTCTGATTTGGTTCCTAAATTTGGTTTGATTCTAACTTTATTTTCAATCTTTTGTCATTGTTTATGCAGGACTGATAACCTCAGAACCAATATGGACATTATAAGGACCCGCAGCTTGGTCATTTGATTCTGGAATAACCAACTGGGACAGATTATAACTTTCATCAATATAGTTCAAAATTGTGAATGTTCGGCTTCCTAATGCTATTTTTAAAGCTAAGTACTGTAGATTAGTTGATTAATAATTCATATTTCTGACTTTGAATTTGTTCTTTTGTGCCTTTTTCTGTTTATGCAGGACTGATAGCCTCAGAACCAATATGGACATAAGGACCCGTAGTTCGGCCAGTTGATTCTGGACTAACAACCAAGGGACAGAATCCAGACCTTTGGAACTTTTTATCAGGAGGGCAGAAAAGGTGAGTGCAGATTGTTTTGATTGAAAATTGAAACTTATTGACGAAATTCTGTGTTGTGCTCTTTGGATTGCACACTATAAACAATGTATTGTGTGATGTTACGACGATGTCACAGTTGATGGTTCCTGTACCAAATTCTACTGTGAGAGTCAATATACATGTAGGGCCTACTTTTTTTAGCCTTAAAGATGTTTTTAATTTTCTGAAAAACTTATATGGCCGGCCAAAGTCGGTGTTCTGCTCTTTGGATCGCACACTGTAAACAATGTAGAGTGTGACGTTATGACGTCACAGTTGAAACAGTTGAAAACATTGCACAGTATGGGTTGCACCGTTGTGCGCCCTCTACCAAAATCTAGTACTGTTAAAGGGGACCACCAGGCAAAGAACAACACATTATATGTTTTGGTACCGTTTTGTGATATCAAATAGATACCCAACATTTTGCAAAGGGTTGTGTAATTCATAAACAAAGCAATTAATTTCCACCACTTACAGAACCGCTGCTATTTCCTGGTTCCATACAGGCCAACCATTTGCGAGTGAGCCAATGCTATGAATCACGCACACGTTTGTAAACAATAGATTCCCGGGCGATTCGTTCGCTCTGCACACGTTGCAATTCACCGCACACATAGCAGTCTGCGTAATTCAGACCACATGAACGCATGCTTTAGAATGGTGATGCGTTTCCAATTATATTTTTTTCTTTCTGGAAGCATATTTTTTGTGAACTTGTTGATGGAATGGAATACTAAAGATATTTCCTTTCTTTAATAAGAATATTATTTTTGGGTGGTGGTACCCTTTAATACAAATTTATGTAATTGTAGTACATAGTACATTTTGGTGCCATGGAAATCTTTTTTCCCCCCTTTAAATTATCCGCCAAAATTGCCACCTTTAGACACAAGTATATTAAGTAATACCATGTTCACTTCTGTACAGGGGAACTGTTTCCAATGAAAACAATAATTTAGTTCGTGTTTGCATGCAGAGACTGTGGAGCATTTATTGTGCAATTTGGAGAGAAAAAAATCCCAACTAGAATTCACTATAGAACTAGACGAATCTGGATTGCAAAATGCTAATGACAGTATGTATACTGACTGTGTTTAAATAGCCATTCGGAATATTGGCTGTGTACCAATGCAGCACTGGCATAGTGATATTGATATAGTACATTATTATGTACATACGTTATTATAAAGTGTTTCTTAATAAACTTGTCAGATTTTGTAACCCTTTTTGCGCAACCACTTTCATGGATGTTCTATTAACCAGTTCTAGACCATTTGATTTCGGTATGAACTATAAAATGTATTCCCCAAAGACCCCCCCCAGAGTATTTTTGGTCCTTTAATAAGAGTTTAGATTCACATTATGACGAACTTGAACAATGTTGTAAATATTTTGATGAATATTGCTAAATATTTTATGACAGCATTTCGTGCCAGACGTGGTAAATATTTTGATGAATGGCATTTAACAATTTTTTTTAGGACAAATATTTATGCCAGTATGCCTGTCAAAAGTTGAAGAACCCTTTGTGTCCTTTTCTTTGTAACAGCCAGTCAGTTAGGTTAGATTGAGGTCATCAATTATATTTGTGGTGAAATGTTTTTCAAATTTGTTTTTTTTAATCTAGCTTTGATCTGTGATCATGTGAGGAAAGAAATCCGCCCACAATATATTGCATCCTTTTGTTATCTAGATCAGATGATAATTTGAGCTAAAAATATTATGCTGAATCTTACACGGTACGTGTGCATCCGCATCAAGAGTATACAACACAAAGTTGAACTCAAACCATGAGACATGATTCAGATTGCACAAATCCATTCTCTCTTCTTTGTTCTGTTTCATGTTGTTTTGTTCTTTCTTTTTTTAAATCAATAATTATTGTTCTTTTTTAAAATCAATAATTTTGTTTAATATCATCTATTGTCCTTCATTTAGATCTGGTTGTTTTGTTTTCTAATCATTTGATTGCTTTATATTTATAAGATGGTCTTTGTATGATACTGTATCCTTTTTGTATTGTTGATTTATTGTTTGTTCCATTTCATTTATTCATAATTGCATTTTTCTAATTGTATACAAATTTGGTTAATTACTGTATGTATGTTTGTATTCATTGATTTCTGTTTATTCATTAATGTTGGTGGCCTTTAGTAGACAGGTTGGCTGTTATAGACAGGTGGCCACTATAAGACAGGTTTGACTTACCCCGTGTTCACAGACAAAAATTTCATCGCATAGCTAATCAGGAGCTGATTCTTTAGTCAGCTCCTGACTAGCTATACGACGGCGACGGAAATTGTCGAAATTGTGTGTCTGAACGCTCACTAACGAAACGTTGTATAAAGAATCATGATTAGCATCAGTTCGTACGTGAGCTGACTAAAGAATCACGCTCGTTTTGTGTGTGAACGCCCCGGTCGATTTGCTAATCATGATTCGCTATACGACACTCGTATAACGGGGCGTGGCTTAACATGACAGCAGACAGAAAAAAGACAGCACACTGCGCAGTAGCAAACTGCGCACTTATACGATGTTTCGTGCAGCTGAATGCCAGCTGTTTTGGGATCTTGTTTTGTGAGTGTGAACGTTCCTTAGTTTCGTTAATCATGATTCTTTAATC
>JBAMJV010009895.1:70000-76170 GCA_037951105.1 Echinarachnius parma | reverse complement strand
AAATAAACATGCATGGCAGGATTAACAATCAAAACATAACCACAACAATAATTATGAAACCAAACAAATTGCAAATATCAATTAAAACTACCAATTCATAAATCCACAACATTAACAAAACATTCCATCACGAACAAATGAAAGATTAATTAAAGCATCAAACAATACAAAACAAACAGATACACATCAACACTCAAATATTCCAATGACAAGAATGCATACATAATTAAAGTGTTCGATTCGTAAATCAGATCGCCTCGCGCATATTGCTAACTCAACGTGCGTACTGCATACTACCTCGCACGTGCTACTGCAACTCCTGCGCACGTGCGTACTGCATACTCCTGCGCACGTGTCGTACGGCATGCTGCACCAGTGTTGAGCAGTGCGCACAAACTTGCCTATGTAGTTCAACATGTAGACCGCCGTGTAATATCCACCGTAATATCCCACGCTTGACAACCTTAATTTTATCCAACATAACTAATTAAACAGAGAGAAACTGACCAGGAATAATAGTAAAATATATAAATGAACAATGAAAATAGGGTTCCCCAGGAATCGAACTGGTAATCAACCGAGCTGAGCTATAGGAAACCCATCTGCGGGAAAACTCTATAAATTCTCTTTACTCAATTTAATTATAAACTTGACTTGTTACATTCGATTTCACAACATATTATATTGGTAGTCTTTAGAACAATCTAGGAATTTTTAAGAAACGATTTCCCATCCCGTTACGCATAACATTGCTGAAACATATTATACTGTATTCAATTTGTATACTTGAACAAGCAATCAATTAATCATGGAAAGTCACAACATTGTTCCACGTGAAAATCTGAAACATAAATGAATACATTAAATCTAATCATAATTATACTGTTGAAACAAAAATCAGACTAGAACCTAGTTTCCATAATCAAATTACTGTTAAATGTATTTTTTGGTTTACACTGAACAGATAAATGTCGACACATACGCAACCAATCAAAGGCACAACGGACTGAGAAACGGACATTACATCTCAAGTTCTCAACATCATGATACAAAAAAAATTATGGATTACAATACTGTGGACAAGCCCAAAATGCACATTTGTTTTGTTATAACAACGGTTATCACAATTCGTTCACGAACTATTTATACAAAACATCTAAAATTGGTTTAATAACAATTATTGGTTTAATAACAATTATCCTATAATTCATAATCGTAATAAACATCCGATCATAAAACGCGTGCTGCACGTGACAATATAATAGCTGTCAAAATCAAAATCGACAAAACTTATTGAAAACTTAGAGCGGTTCTCACATACCTCGTTGTATTAATATTACCAAAATTAGTAACAGGTTTCAGTTTTCGGAATTTCTCTATCAGTATACAAATATTAATGATTGAAGTGTTCAGATTTGAAAGTCTCCACTGGAGAAATTCAACTGTGTACAAAGTTAGTGCTATGATTCAGCAAATATCACTTTGCATTTTTGCTCATTACTCTGTCATTTGACATTCAGGTACCATGGAATATCCAAATATTACACAGTGGACATACTGTACATGTACCAGATTACAGAAATACACATTTTTATCAGCCCTTCGTCCGTTTTGTTTTGCACATGTCAACAAAGTTACTAGATCCCTGTTAGGTGTTTTAGGTGAAAAGTTTGAATTCCTCTCATTTACATTTCAGGTACTATCTTAGTCCGAAAAAATCAGCCAATGTTTAGAGGGTTTTTTGACGATTTGTTGTAGCTCACCCACTCTCTACGAGATGGAGGGGAAAGTATGACGTCATAATATTAAAGGACCCTCCAGAACGAGATGGATTTTTCTGTCTAGTACTATCCTAGAAAGGGGTATCGACAAGATATTGAACTATTTCATTTCCCTGGTCCTCTGTTACACGGGCGTAGACATGTCATTGATACACACATTCAATTTCAATTTCAATTTCAATTTATTCAGCATTTCCATAAAAACATACATATAAAATACAAACATTAAATAGGAATACTTCACAAACAATCAACAATGAAAATGCAAAGAGATGCAGCAGAAAGGCAGGGCCTTATATAAAAGCTGCATCCTTCAGAAAACTAACACCTCAGAAAAAACATTGCCCTATCATACTCAAATTCACAACACACACAAACACACACACACAAAATACATATGTCTGTAAACAGTATGATTATTGCACAGTTGAATTTCCTAGTAAAAGGTGTTTATACTTTTTCTTAAAAACATTCAAAGATAAACTAGACTTAATATCAATTGATATTTCATTCCATATTGTTGGACCATTACAAAAAATAGATTTTTGAAAAGCTGTAGTCCTTATAAGCATGATAAGAGGTAGACGATAATTATTAGCATTGCGAGTATCATAATCATGCACAGTTGAATTTACATCAAAATACATCAAAAGAGACCCGGGAAGTACATTTTTATGACACATATACATAAATATTGCACACTGGAATTCATATAATTTATCAATATTTAGAATGTTGAGGCAAGAGAATAATGGTGCAGTGTGAGCCAAATACGAACTGTGGGAAATAGTTCGAATAGCTCGTTTCTGTAATTTAAATAATCTATTCATATTGTGGTTACTAGAATTCGCCCATATCATGATGCAATAATTCAAATAAGGTGATACTAGTGTATTGTACAACATTAATAAAACTTCTTTAGGTAAAAATCTTAAATTATTCATAATTCCAATATTTTTTGACAGTGTATTACAGATAACACCAGTGTGCTCATTCCATGTAAGTTTATCGTCTATTATTATTCCCCAAAACTTTAAGCTACTTACTCGTTTTATTTCAGTGTCTTAATTTTAACAACAATATTATTTTTGTCTACCTGCATATTTGTAAAAACCATAAAGTTTGTCTTATTCAAATTCAACACTAATTTATTATTTGATAACCAATCTATAAGTTTATTAATTTCATCATTGAAGTGATATTGTAAATATTGCACGTCCTTATGTGACATAAAAACACTGGTATCATCTGCAAAAAGAATACAATTTAAAACATCAGAAATATTGCACATATCATTAATATAAACAATAAATAATAAGGGACCAAGTATTGAGCCCTGAGGCACTCCACATATAACAGTCATAAACTCAGATTTAATATTGTCTAATTCCACATACTGTTGTCGATCATATAAATAATTATAAAACCATTTCCATGTGACTCCTCTTATTCCATAACAGTGTAATTTAGAGAGTAATATTTTATGATCCAAGGAATCAAACGCTTTACTCAGATCTAAAAAGAGTCCAATCATTGTTTCTTTATTTTCTAATGCTGTCAAAATTTTGTTTATAAATTCAATTAAAGCGGAGGATGTGGAGTGCCCGGGTCTAAATCCATATTGATTATTTGTGATAATATTAACATTTTCTAAAAATCCATATAATCTCACATATATAATTTTTTCAAATATTTTAGAGAAAGCAGGCAACACAGATATGGGTCGATAATTTGACATATTTTCTTTAACACCTTTTTTATACACAGGAATAACTTTAGCAATCTTGATTTTATCTGGAACTATGCCTGTCTCTATGGATAAATTTATTATTGCACATAACGGAACACAAATAATATGAATAACTTTTTTATAAGGGCAATATCAACACCATCAAAACCTGGACTTTTGCCATTTTTAAAATTGCTATTTATATTAATAATTTCTTTTAAAGTACAAGGTTTAAAAAAAGCAGTACTATCATTTATTTCAATATATTGCATAACATTTCCATTATTATTGCACGAAGAGGCTAATTTAGGACCTACTTCAATAAAATACTTATTAAAGGTATTTGTAATTTATCTTTCCCTATGATAGTTTCATTATTGCACGTCATTGAATTTGGCAACACTTTAGATTTAGATCCTGACCCTGATATATTATTAATAAGTTTCCACATTGATTTTATATTTCCCAAATCAAATTTCATTCTAAAATACTTATTTCTTTCTTTTTTAATTTGCTCATTAACGTTATTTCTACATTTTTTATATTTGTCCCATCTATAATCTGTTTTATTTTCAAATATTTCTTATACAATAAATGTTTTTTTCTTACTCATTTTACGAAGATTATTATTAAACCATGGATTATTATTGGGGGGGGGGGAATGATCTATTAATTCATCAACCTGATGAATAGGTATTACGTAAGTCGCTACGCCCGTACTCTGTTACACCAACCAGTGGCATAGTAATAGTAGGGGTAGGGGGCAAACACAATAAGAAAAACATAGGTGTCAAACAATTTTTTTAAATCAATAAAAACAAAGAGCGTTCCAATTAGTCATGTTAGTCGCACGTTGCTTTGAATAGAGCTATATTCTACATTTAACACCCCTTTACCACACTCCCATTACCTTTAACGAATATTGATGTATTCAAAACTATCGGGGCCTGTTTGCATTACGTGTAATTCAGCTATGTTTGTTCATGTATTGAACAAAATCGTTAAAGCGCAATATGACAAACTATTAAATGGTATCATATAATTGTTATAATGTACTTCGTTGATTTGAAAAGGGTTCTAAACGGATCGCTTTTCAAAGTATGACATTACACCACCTGTAGACCAACTCTTTGTTATTCGACAAAGACATCGTAGATGAAAAGCGATTAGCTATCTCTAGGGCTTAAAGCGGGACTGTCCCTTTTTCAGTTTGCCGCTCGGAACGATCTTGCATCGATCGATCATATCTCATTACAAAACAAAAATCCATTTATATCTCATTAAAAAAAAACGAATCCTTTTTGACGTGACGTTTTCACAGACTGGAGATGCAGAAACACATCTGAGTGTGGATTCTCCATGATATAAACTTAGACAAATGTTTGCAAATATTTAAAAAAAATCAAAATAACATCTCTCTGTCAACGTGAGTAGATGCACTCATCGTGTACGTCTACTGCGATTGGCCTTATGTGACGTCACAAAGATGACGTAATTTTTCTTCGCCCTGACTCAATTTTTGTACGAGGGTTCCTAAAATGAATTTACAAGTTGATTTTTTTTTTTTTACCGGGTTTTCCCACGAGGAAAATATGTTTTTATTAGTAATCTTCATGAAAATCTATCTTAGATACAGTAAAACACAATTTTGAGGTAGTTTTCTTGTCTGTGGAGCTTTAATAACTCTGACTTAATGATCGCTTTTATAATGTGTGATTTTCTAAGGTTCTCGAAATCCTTATACTCCTCACAATTTCAGGCAGTAGGAATATTTTGAATTCTGAAGAAAACAATATATAGTGAAACAATGATATTCTCTAATTTTGATAACCAAACCTTTTTGTGTGTGTTTGTACATTAATACAGCAATGTGTTGATGTTCCCTTTAACTGCGCAGTAGGGGGTAAAGATTGACAATTTAAAAGTGTGGTTGACAATGTTTGTGGTGCGGTTGGAATTGATGCCTTTCTATTACACGTTTATTGTAATGATTGAAAGGTTTTCCCTTCTCTCGGTGCCGCCGTTTATGATTTATATAGGGGTTTCCTTTGTGTTAAGCCCGGCGCAGACAGAGCCGACTCGACCCGATCCGACTGGTTTTCAGTCAGGCTAGAGTCAGTTTCGCTCAGTCGGAGCCGATCCAACATGTTGAATCGGCCTCGAATGATCTCCGACTGGCAAAACCGGAGACCTGATGCAGCGAATACTGAGTTAATCAGGCTAAAAACCAGTCGGATCGGGTCGAGTCGGCTCTGTCTGCGCCGGGCATTAGTTTGAAACAAACTCGTATTGATTATTCAGCGTCTGACAATCAACTTTAGAATGAAATCTGTTGACGATTCATAGTATCATCGATTGATACGAAGAAGTTGGCGAGACACGCAATGTATCTGAATAGTAATGGATCTCGGTCACGTACATTTGAATGAGAACAATCAATGATAATAGATGCTTTTATGTTTCTCCATTACATTGTACTAAAATACTCTTTATTGGGCCGATTTACAGTGGCATAGCTAGTTAGGTTTAACCGGTAGTTAAGGGGGGCTAGGGATCAAAGGGATGGGGCAAGGCTTCTTATGACCGGGGGAGGGGGTGGAGGCGGCATATGCCCAAAATATGGAGTTTACTCGATTTTCTCCCGAGGAGGGGGGGGGGGG
>JBAMJV010009895.1:0-65000 GCA_037951105.1 Echinarachnius parma | reverse complement strand
GGCAACGCTGCTGAGCAGATGTATCAACTCCTATACAAGTGGAAGGGTGGACAAGGGCCGAACATCGATCAGGCGAGGACCGTGTCCAAAGTTTTGAAAGCTTGTAGCTTGAAGAAATTGGCAAGGCAACTGGGTAAGATATTGGATTCAGATCAGAGGAGTCGATCCGTTTTCGCGATTGGGGGGGGGGGGGGGGGACATCTTTTGGAGGAATCGGTATTTCTGTTTAAATATTAGCCCTGATCAAGTTGCCAGAGTTTATGTTCTAGATATGTACTATTATGATCAAGTTCAAAAGATGGCTAGGTGGTCTGATTAATGTATGTCTTCGAACTACCTTTCATTTCTTGTAACAGATAAGCGCCACCTAAAGATGAATGCCCAGACTGGAGAGGTGACCCTTGTTGATCCCGAAGAGCCACCCAGAGGGGAAGACAATTGTTACAGTAAGACAATTTCTTAGAGGGTTCTGGTAACATTATTGACAGGTGCAAAAAGTGATAAATGGACTTGATAAAACGTGTATTGTATGTTGTGATCTGATATCTCTTGTGAATATAACATGTTGAATGGATGTTACTGTATAAGGCCGAGGAATGAGATAAAATGCAAAGTGATAATTACTAGCTCATTGCACAGACTGTTAATAGTTATAAATATCCAGTATATGCTTATAAATCTGAACACTTCAATCATACATATCTTTTTTACGGAAGAGAAATTTGGAAAACCACATTTTATTCTTCCTTCTACTGGTCATACGAATACAATATGGTTTGAGCAAACCGCTGGATTCCAAATAAGTTTTGTTGATTTTGACATTCACGAATGATATACATTATAATTTGTTTTTAATATAAATGTCTTTCATTTGCTACTTGGGTTTTAATCAAATTGTATGCCATTCTTGTGTGTCATTGCAATTAATTATCAAATGAATTTGAATTGGAAAATGAGGATTTACAGCCGAATGCGGTGAATATTATTGCATAATATAATTTATGTGCATGGTATATTATAAATAGTTGCATCGTATTAATGATGTAATGATGTTCATCACAACCTTCATTGGCACTAAGCTGTATTAACTTATGTGCTCATTATTTTCTTGAGAAACAACAATCGACATACAGCATCAAGACCTGGTGATTCAGAGCAAAGCGGAAAGTGTCCTGCAACCAGCGGTCAACAGAACCGAGGAGGACACTTCAAAGGATTTTCAGGGCGTCCAGACCAAAGCAGAAGTTGCCCCACAACCAGCGGCCAACAAAAAAGAGGAGGAAATTGCGAAGGCCTTCCAGTGCGTCAAGGCAATGAAGGGGCTTCAGGAAATCATCATGGACAAAGACGGCCAGGAATATCAGCTCAGCGGCTTCACCCTGGAATCCCCCGTCATCCACTTACACGTCAACATCTACACCGAGAAAGGTATTGCTTCGTTTCGTGTTTTATTTAATAGTTTTAATAGTCCCTGGGTCATAAAAGTTTCATTGGACAAAATATTTTGTTTATGAAGTCAATTGGTGGAGGAGATTGTTTTAAAGGGAAAGTTGAGTTTTGGTAGAGAGGGCGCTAGACTACTTAATTGGTTTGTGAGGTAATGAAAAACTGAGTGTAAAATTTGAAAGAGCATAATATTTAAATAATAAAATCATCTTTGTTTGATCAAAATCGGTTCAGAAACGGCTGAAATATCCATAAATCTAACAATTTGTAATAAACCCGGGGCCCCGGGTTTATTAGAGAATTTTGAACCAGCCGTTAAAAATTCAAAAAAATGCTTCCTCTTTTCAAAAAGTTACAAAATAGGTATTTAAATAGTTGTTGGTTATTTCTCTATCTAATCACTATTTCAACAAAGCATCACATGCACAATATTTTATTCTAAATGGTTGAAACCGATGAGTGTTTAGAGAGCGCCCTCTTACGTTTTAACGGCTCTTTTTGAATGATAACATGATCTTTACTACGTCATTTGTAATTTTGTGTTCCTTTCTAGTTATAACTATTAGTTTGTAATGTAATGATGCAGGTTTTGGTTACTAAAATTCAGTTTCACTAAAACTGTACTCTCCTTACCAGAACTCAACTATCCCTTTAAACTAGCAAAATATTATATTCTGGAATAGGTTTCGTGGCAATGAAACCAAGAGATCAACAATGCTAAACATTAGCAATAAATTGCAGTTGTTATTACCTATATATGCAACAATTCTTTTCACCAAAATTTATAGAAATGAAAAAGGCACAAATCTATAACCGAGATAAAGAACATAGATTGTTTTACAGCCTCTCTTATAGATATCCTTCTATATACCTGTATCAAGAAAACCTAATGATGTAAATCAAAGGGTAATACCATACTACTTATTATGATGTTTGTTGGTGATAGTTTATCGAATTTTTAAAATTTATTATATAAATTAAATAAATAATTGTAAATTACGCCTTTTAATTACCCACTCATGGAGGTCTTGACAAGCTGAAAGAAAAGACCGTCGGTGGAGATCTCGGTTGCCAGGTAAAGGACGCCCTCATTCCGTCACCCGAAGGCAAGCCCTCCGAACCTGGCCCTGGTTTCTCCACGAAACTAGATGAAGCATCTTACAGCGAAGGGAAACGATTTTTCAAGACACAAGGTAAAGGATCCAGGCTCACAAACTCCCACAAAAGAGAACTAGGTGAATCCTTGTTATCATTGTAACCTTTGTTGTTAACGCATGACATCTGCATACGAGGCAGTAATTGGTCAATCGGTTCTTCATATTTCGTAGTAGGACCACACTAGAGGATACCTAAATATGTTGACAATCGAAATATGTCAAACGTTTAACAGCTGTTATGATGTACAGCTTACACGAGGAAATGGAATCATATCATAGCCCTATTAGTTGTATCGCCTTCCACTCACTTGACTTAAAATAGTCCTATTAAATAATTGGGTTGGAGAGTTATGGTAAGTGTATGGTAAGATCACACATATATGTCCCTTTCAGAGGTGTCGTATTATAATAATATCACATGTTAGATTTCCGGCATCCTTGTGTCTCATTGTTTTGATTAATTCTATAATTTAAATGGCCCTTTTCCAGATAATATTCCACTTGACACGCTGAAAGAGATTGCAAATGAGACGGCGCAGTACTACAAGATGAAACTGTGCTCTGGACTTGGTCTTAACTCAAACGAGTGGAGGAGACGTTTCAGTGACAAGAACGGGTCCCGTCATGAGGAAACAATCCTGCAGATGTTGGAGCACTGGAAAGAATCGGCAAACACGGCCACTTGTTCATCCCTTCGCTCTGCACTTAATGCCGCGGGACTGAAGCGACTCACGGAGAAATATCTCACCTTCAATTACAGGTACGTAATAGTAACTTGGAAACCATGTTCTTCAGCTAGCCTTCTTTCTCTTGCGGCTATTCATGTTTTTCTACTTTTAAGGATCAACATGCGTCGGGAAGCCAACCTGCAGTCCACCATTTTGCCGAACTATAGGCTAGTTTGTGCGCACCGCATAACACCGAGGAAGCGTGTGTTTCGTACGTTGCCCAAGATGTTCGCAAGATGACACTACACATTTACGAATCAGAACACCTTTAACTTATCAAGACGTCTCTCTTTGCTTGACTCTATCGTATTATCTTATTCACTCTTGTGTAAAATACAGAGCTTTGACAACGCCAGAAGACGTACCATCTCGGGTGCTTAGGACGGTATCCTACGACATTGTGACTCACGACACTTACATCGCACTTGGTCTTGCTATGGACTACACCCTAGCTGAGCTCGAGGCTATCTTCACTGAGAACGAAGGGAGATGTGTCGAAGCTGCATATCACGCTTTGGACGTGTGGCGAAATCGGACTGGAGTGAACAACCGCTACCCTCTGCGCCAGGTCCTGAACCGCGCTGGTCTCTCAAGAATCGCTGACCATTTCCTCACGGATGACTACACGTAAGGAACGAACTTTTAATTAGTTTTTCTACAATTGTAAACATTTCTTGTTAAAGGGATACTACTATTCCGGTCAATAATTAAATGATGCTTTAAATGTGGCCAAATATAAAAACGTCTAGGTTACAGGACTGTTTTCATTAATTTAAAAAACAGCCATTATCACATGAGGGCGCTCTCCAGACACCTGAAATGTTTAACATTTGTTTTTCTTCAAACAAATGTAAATGTGATGAAGGGTAACAAAAAATATAAACAAATAGAACACAGCACTCAGAGTGGATATGTTTCCGCCAATACTGAAGTATATGGCTAAATATGTCAATTACATTTTTGTGCGACCTTGACCTTGACCTTTGACCTTTAATCTTAATGGGTTGGTTCTATTCTTGAAGGATAGGAAGCTTCCATGAACATTTTGTTGAGATACGTATATGCTAAGTTGTGCGCAGGAGACTGTTTACAAACAAAGAAAAATTAACACAAGCGGGACCGAAAACCTTATCAACGATAACCTTCTGCCACTTCGTTGGCGTTGATAATTACATAGGAAAGATAGTGGAATAAAGCCCAATCACTCTGGAATGCAATTTAACCCACTTGTTTTGCTTCAGAAACCTTGGTTCAAATTATGTCTATATTAAAGGGATAGTTGAGTTTTGGTAGAGAGGGCGCTACCCAAAATATTTTGTTGGTGAGCTAATGAAAAACTGAGTGTCAAATTTGAAAGAGCATACAATTTTAATGGCAGAATAAACTTTATTTGATCAAAATCGGTTCAGAAACGGCGGAAATATCCATAAAGAATAGCCATTTGTAATAAATGTGGGGCCCCACAAGTATTCGATAATTTTGAACCAGCCGTTAAAATTCGTTTTAAAATGCTTCCTCTTTTCAAAAATTTTCAAAAGAGGTTTTTAGATAGTTGTTGATTATCTCTCTATATGATCACTATTTCAACAAAACATCACATGGACAATATTTTATTTTAAATGGTTTAAACATTGCGTTTTCTGAAAGCGCCCTCTCTAGTTTAAATAGCTCTTTTTGAATGATAACAGGCTTTCTACTTAGTCGTTTGTAATTTTTGTATTCCTTTTGAGCATGGCGGAGTTATAACTATTAGTTTGTAATGTAATGGTGCAGGTTTTGGTTACTAAAATTCAGTTTTACTAAAACTGTACTCTCTCTACCAGAACTCAACTATCCCTTTAACATTTTACGTCACTTTTGGAGAAAAAAAATTGTAGCAAAATATTTGCCTTTTTTTGTTATTTAGACCTCGGCATTATGAGGTAAGGCGGAAATCGACATTAGGAAAGAATGGAACATATTTACTAGATGGACGAACAGGATTGTAAGTATCTTTACATTTTGTAACTCCTTTCAGATGATTTTTTTAGATGAATTTAACCATAAACAAACTTAACACATATGTTTGCTATTTGCTGACACTGAAGCTAATACACGAAATGAATAGAGCGTTTGTAAATTCATATTCAGGAACAGTTAATATTTATTATTGAAAAGCCATACGTTTCCCGTGGTTTATCTGGACATTGCATGTTAACAGGGGGCAAGGGTAATTCATAGATATTATTTGATTATTTCCGTCATTTACTGTTACATCATCAAACTGTTTTTGAAGAGCAGTGATCTATACATGTACATGTATCAAATTGAAAAGTTAACCTTGTACATTTTAATTTGTCAAAAAATTATGTTTTACATAGGATTGTCAACAACGTTGCCGGAAAAATAAAAGACCAGTTCGACTATTTCCAGCTGGGTCTTGAACTGGAGATCCCCCGGAGTAGAGTGGAAGCGTTCCTGAACCAGAGTCAGAACAGCTACGCGGCCGCCACCCGACTCCTCGTGGCGGAATGGGCGGAGGAGCGGGGCAAAGGATGTGACGAGACTCTGATTGATTTATTTAGAAAACTCGGGATCCATGGATCAAAGTATAACGTATCCTCATCAGTGCCATAACTAAAATTCAGGCTAAAAGAGACAACTTGAGAGGAATTAGCAGTAAACAGTTCAACCATTTCACAAAATATTAAATTTCACTATCCCATTGATGATTGTCATGTGCCACCGGATAAACTGTATTATAAATGTTTCTTTTCGATATTCAATCAATTCATCAATGTTTTGCTTTACATCGGGGAAAAAAGGTTTCGTAACGTTCTAGCCATAGTATAACCTGCCACTAATAATACAATGTCCTAGATCATTTATGACAGTGATTATAATTTCAATATTGAGTGTTATGATATATTGAGTCCTTATATTGTATCAAGGTACAACCGTTGTTTGGTTTAGCAGAATAATTAGAAGAGCTGACAACAAATCGCATTTTTAAATCCAGTTCCTTCTCTAGTCATCGTGGTAGACTGTTTTTATGTATGTGGCATGCATGTAGGGTAGGTTAGGACGTATGCGTATTGAATGTGTACAGTTCAATCAATACCATATGAAAAACTAGCGCGCATCTGCTCCGAGCGCCTCGTCGCTTATCCGTTAAGCACGGGGAACGTACACTAAAAACACCATGTTTTGATAGAATTGCTGGTATTACGGGAAAATAGAAATTTGTTAAAAAAATCTTCGGACGGTTTTTTATTATTTGAAATGTCGTCTTAAAAATGATACTAAATTTGTGATTTTTCTTTCAGGGGAAACGGTAACACTTTTTGCCTAAAAGTTTTGATTTTTTCAGTCTGCCTATGGAGATTGCACTGTTTTTCCCCATTTTTGTCGGATTTCGCACAGTCAACCAGTCGGCAAATCTCACACGAGTGACGTATTAAAAATCTTCGGACGGATTCAGAAACCATGACGTCACACCTTTACGTTGATATAACGATTGTTTTCATTCGTGGAGAGGAAACGGTAACACTTTTTCAACCAATAAAAAGTAGCTTTTCATAATAAATCAAGGTGGCTGGGATAGTGTAGCGCTAGCTAGCTACGCATGATGAGTGCGCCCGTACGAACAAAAAACAGTCATTAGCTACACGTGCAATTAACGCGCGCGGTGCGTACAGAGTGTGTGTGTTGCGCTCAAACTCTCGGAGACCGCTTGATTGTGTTGTAGATCTTCGCCAAAACTGGACGGCTGAATGTTCTCGAACAAGGATTAATTCACAATTTTGGAGAAGTAGCAGTTGTTAGTATGGCTAATAAACCAATATTTATGATAACCCATAATGTCGGATGCTTATTTTGAAATTTGCTAGTGAGAACATTCAGATATTAACAATTTAACGTGATTTATCTGAAGACTTTTTATTCATCTTACTGGCCTGCATTGTTCTACTGTACATACAGTCCACGTGTACCCGAATGGGCCATTGCACTCCGACTAGAGGGAAGTCAGTATTAGCACATGTCTCCCAGATTTCATTTAAAAAATAAAACATATGACATGTGAACATAAATGAAAAGCATTACACACATTCAATAATTAAACTCTTATAAATAGCCTACGATCACGATATCAATTGTATGACAATGAAAAGCGCACAAAACGATGCGCGGGTTTCCATAAACAAACCCTCCCTCCGAGAGCGAGCGCTCGCACCCCCGCTTTGTCGCATTGGACTAGTCCGATCAGTGTACTTTCACGCAAGAGTGCACTCGAGCGGTCTCTCTTCGTGAAAGCGGTTGTTTAGTGCTGGTATTCTTTTATGCGCGTTTAGGGCTGAAAGTTTTTCATATGAACATCAAGGGAATAAATTAATAGTGATGCATAATAATTCTAGGAAAGGTTGCCTTCACGTACTAAAGAAATTAATTTCGATTAATCAAATCGCCTGTAATTTTTGTTTTGTATGCGTGACGAAACAATGTATGCTTTTATAAACGATGCCAATGACTGTATATACAATAATCGTTTTGATGTTTCGCGTGGCCATGCAGTGTTAATTTTGTTCAATGCCTTCATTAGTCAGGATTTATAGATGACAGAAACAGAAAGATTGATACTTGAATGATTTATACGATTTGGTGTAGTTTAACTATGTGGATTAGGAATGAATTCATTTCTTTCTGGGGTTGTTGTAAATATTGCAAACCATGAAGGTGCATGTAAAGATAATCGCCGAATCGCTATGGATGACAATTTAAACTTTTCATGGTTGAATGATGAATTTGTAATTATAGATAGGTTTCATACTTTATAGGTTTTTAAACAACCCAAATAAATCTATTCAGCAAGACTTACTATTTTTGGAGCAGTAGTTATACAACCTTTCCGGGTTGCCTCTTCCGTTATACTGGCTCGGGTAAAGAAGATTACTGGCGAAGTCTAGTATAATTAATTTAGTTTTGTTTTCGACGAACCCTTTCTAGATGAATGAAAAATCTTTATCATTGTACATAGGTCTTTATTTTCCATCCATATAGTTTAGTATGCGGAATGGCTATAGATGTTAGGACCTTCGGTGGCTGCATCATGCAAACAATTTGTAGTAAAGTGTTATAAAAGAGTATCATGGGATGTATATCTCAATAAGTCGTTGAAATTAAAATCATACTATGAAGTTTGTTTGATCTGTGCATGATCTTAATAGGTATTCACCATTTACCTGCTGGTATAAAACATACTCATTCTCGCTATAGATTCAGACATTGTTTTCTTTCAATATATGTCATTCAAAATTATTAAAATTGAGAGGAGAATATCATAAACTTATCTAGGAATGATGTTTATAGAGATATATAAATACTGATTCTGATTATGATTATGATTTATTTTATTTTCAACATAAGCACATGATACATAATAAGTATACGAATAATAAAGAAAGAAACACTCGTATTGAATATTAAACATATTTTTTTATAATTATACAATCTGAATAATTATTACTTGATAGATTTGAATTATTGGATATTTATGGCCCAAGAAATGGTGTATATTTATTATTTACTATATTATTCTGACATTGAAAAATTTAACTGTTTTTAAATAATAATTGACATTTGTAAACTTTTTTTTTTTTTAAAGATATGAATTCTCCATCCCTACTGCTCCTTTACTGCTGTTTATATTTAATTGAATTATACATATTTAATATGATTATTGAATCTATTCTTCTCGTTAAATTGTATGTAATGTATCGTACTGTATATGTATTCATGTCAATGCCCTGCATTGACAGTTATGCGTCATGTCCTGGGCTACTTTTATTATTGTAATGTAACATGTTATTATGTATGTTCACTTTTACTCTTGCTCCTTTGTTGAATTTACAATAAAGTGATATCAAATCAAAATGTATAATAAATAAATTTTAACATAATAATAAAGATTCGAATATACTAATAGATATACATAATTAACATATGTGATTATGAACGGGATCATCATAATGAAAGTAATGTTTGATAATGCCTCTTAAAGGGCAATAGTCTCGACGAGCGATTTGCGCCATTTGATCGTCTTTTTTAATCAAATATCATGAATTTTTTGTATCTGTTTGATAATACTTAATAGTTGAAGATAGTACATGATGGAATCCATATTAAATGTTTACTGAGCGCAACATATTTGTGTATGGTATCGCCAGATTGTAGAAAATCTCTGATATGAATGGTACATACATTTTGTGTTCTACATTTGAGCGTTTGTTGGCATGTTTAATCCAGATAAGCATTTGTACAGTATTATACTAATGTACACTCATACGCCAAACAAGAACCCGCATGTATACAGCTTGTAAATCGATTTCTCTAAAATTCTTGTTTTCTGGACTGGGTGTATAATACTGAAACGAATCGAGGTAAAAAAGTAAAAGACCCATGTAGTAACCTTGTATAATGTAGGCCATACTCTCTGTTTCACAAGTTCGATTTCCCTCAAACTATACCTTGAGACCGAGAGTCTTTCTCAAAACGAGTCAAAACGAGAACCAGATCTAACTTTACTTTTTGCAGAGCCTAGTCCAGTTTGGATCTCTCCCGAAAAGTGAATCGTGGTGTCTGTTGCCATCTTCCGGGCCCTGAGGGCAGAGAGGAAATGGGAAACATAAATTCACCACGGTCCAGACTGGACTAGACTGGGGTGACAAAGCTTCTAGATGTAACAGGAGTCTCTTAGTGATACATTCATCCTCACATGTGTTTTAGGTCCCATTTGTCACGTTCGCTTTCCTTTGTTAAATACATATTTATCATAAACCAACATTGATTTGAATAAAAACCGCTGTTTTCCAGCTCCTCAATCAATTTACTTTGCATATTTTCAAAATGTGCTTTAACTGTCGTAATCAGGTAATAACACGCGTAAATACTAATACGATGTTTACCATGTTCAACACTAACGTGTATAAATATATTTAGAAACTACATGTATTAATTGTACTAATTGGTTTTAAATGGGATCTCCTGTGACGTTCTCTTTGATTTGTGTATAACTTCTTTCAGATGTGCTAAATAAAACCCCCTCTCCAAGTTGTGATATGGGGGAAATTCTTGTGCCTGTGAACAACCCTCCGGGATATACACAATTTTCTCACAAAACTGAATGAAACACCCTTTGTACATGGTATTTGTTTTTAAGTTTTACTAAATGGTTTATGCAAGATTGTTCAATATAGAACGTGGTGGATTTACAAACTTGAGTATGTAAAATTAATACCCACTGCTTTAAATTGTTAGTGATGGGGTGTAAAGGAGTATCTGACACATGGGAAATACGGGGGATATACAAACATTTCTCAATAACACAAGATTATAAAACGCGACTTATATACTGAAGCTACAATGAAGATAATAGGCCAGGGCAGTGACTTTCTTTTCTTCATCCGTCATCTCTCATTCGATTACTCACTTGCTTTTCTTATCCTCTTCGCTCCCTCTTCATCACCTCTCTCTTCACCCTTTCTCTCTTCGTAAGCATGATAAGTTTGAATAATGTTCACTCTCGTTCTTCGTTCTTCACCCCCCCCCCCCTTTGTTTCCACTTCGTTTATTTATTTGCTTGATTTTTCCCACAACAAACGGTTTTTTAAACCACGCAGATTGTCTCTTGCTGTAAAAATTCCCAACCCCATTCGTTCCTCCCTACTTTGTTTACGTTTCGTGTATTTGTTCTTTTTGTTAGTATTTTTGTTCGTTCGTTTTCCACCCCCCCCCCCCCCCCCCCCCCGCGCACACACACAAACACACATACAAACACACACACACACACACACACACACACACACATACACACACACACACACACACACACACACACACACACACACACACACACACACACACACACACACACACAATCATTGGCAATTCAAACCATGCGCACTCTCCCGCGTTTATACAATGAAAACAAAAACAATGACAAATTTCCCTTGCAACTCGTTGCTACCGGAAAAGAACAAGGCCAACATTAATTACCATTTCCTTCTTCTTCGTGGGGTCATGTGACGACATTTCCGCCCTGCTAAGACATGGCCTATTACTAAGGACATGGGGTTTACTTCTATTTCGGATTTTATACTCAAAACCGATATCTCGGTCTACTACTCACCAGATCGAATCGACTCTCGCTTGCGCTTTGCAGGTTGTAGCCCACTCCCCCCCCCCCTTTTTTTTTGGAATGATAACAGACTTTTTACCTCGTCGTTTGTAATGTTTTATTCCTTTCGAGCATGATGAAAATATAACAATGAGTTTGTAATGTAATGGTGCAGGTTTTGGTTACTAAAATTTAGTTTGACCAAAACTGTACTCTTGTGACCCGAACTCAACTACGTATCCCTTTAAGTCATTAAGGCTCCGTTGTAGAAAGAAATACGTTTAAAAGTTACAATTGATTGTAAGTCAGAACATTTGTGCGTGTCCACAAATCAGATTTGCTCATTTAGAACACATGATCTGACTTACAATTAATTGTTAATTAAAATCGACTGTATCTCTTTCTGCAACGGGGCACTGGAATCATTGGCGAAGAAAATACTGCAAAACTGTTCAATTGTAGGTATTCAGTGTCATACAGCTACGAGAGTGGGCACCTAAACTGAAATTGTATAATCTACGATCGAATTTTCGCCAAGAAAAATCTGTTTGCTATTAAATAGGAACAAATTATTGCTAGCATAGGCAATTGCCTTTCCTAAGTTGATAATTTGGGTAGAATAGAGGCTAAAATCTTGAAAAATAGTGCTTCAAACACTGCATATAAATATTCAAGTTAATGTGTTTAGTGAAATTACATGTGTTAGGACATTCATTCGGTTTTGCTATCTTTGCTTTGTTTTTGTGCGTATATATTTTAATATTTTTGGAAATAAAATGACATATTAAATGCCATGTTATATTTGTATTGCTGCACTTTGCTGAATTATTTTTACTGGAATAAAAACAAAGTAAATACATGTAATTTGTAACTGCATCGACAAAATGTTTATTTCATTTTTAATTAATTCGAATATGTGAATTAAGCATTGTATGAAGAGCTTTATTGTATCGTTATTTTATTATAATGTACTGAGTGGATTTGAAAAGGGTTGTAGACGGATGGCTATTCATTGCATGATATTGCACCAACTGACTTTAACCTCATTGTTCTTTAAACAAAGTCATCACGGATCAAAGGCAAGCTTTTGTCATGGCTTAACGGGGCTGTCCCTTTTCAGTTTGCCGCTCGGAACGAACTTGCATCGATCGATCATATCTCATTAAAAAGATAATAATCCATTTTGGGATGACGTTTTCACAGACTTGGTGGTAAGCATAGACAATTAAAACCGACGAAGAATTTCAACATCGATCTGTTTTGTTGTTGTCATGGCCGATATCCAAGTTATTATTTAAAACAAATAATTGGTAAACAAACTTAATTCAAGCATGTCGAGGCTAAAAAACGGGGTTGGCATAAAAAGCATTAGGAGGTTGTAAACAAGGGATCGAGGGAACAAATAGCTTCATATTAATATTTTGGGTGAACAACATTGAGCAAGACGGGGGGGGGGGGGGGGGTACACTTAATAACTGATTTAAAGGGATCTAGTAACTTTGTTGACATGTGCAAAACGTGGTGAATGGTCAATACAATATATTTTGTTGTTATCTGATATGTCGACTGGGTATTGGATGAACATTTATATGGACGAGTAACGAGCAAAACTGCAAAGTGATATTAACTAACTCATTGCACTGACTTTATACACGGTAACGACTATCCAGTATTCCAGTGGATAGTTGAACATCCGAACACTACATTTGTAAATATCTTTTTAACGAAAGGGAAATTCGGAAAACCGAAACCTGTCCTGTGTTTCTATTGTTAATACTAATTCAACAAGATATGAGAGAACCGCTTGGATTTGGAGGATTTGGACAATTTTTTTAGATCCCTTTATAATGATCGCTTTTGTATAATGTGTTTTCTTCTGTAGGTACAAAGTATCGATACATTGTAGGAGCTGTACAAAAATAAATCCTTATTTCTAAACGAAAGATCTATTCGACTACTACATACTCCTTTAACTTTCAGGTATCAATTTTGAATTATATTGAAAGATATTGTTCTTCCATTTTGACAATCAAACCAATTGCTTAAAACATTAATACACCAATTTGGTGATGTTCCCTTTAACTGCGCTGTAGGGGGTATAAAATATAGATGAATTAAAAAGTGTAAAGTTGACAATGTGTATGGTGCGGTTATAATGGATGCCTTTCTATTACACGTTTATTGTGATGATTGAAAGGTTATATAGGGCTTTCCCTTGTGTTAGTTTGAAACAAACTCATATTGATTATTTCAGCGTCTGACAATTAACTTGTATTAAAATACTCTTCATGGGCCGATTTGCAGTGGCATGGCTAGCTAGGGTTAACCTGGAGTTGAAGAGGCCCCGGGATAAAAGGGATGGGGCAATATGCTTCTCATGATCGGGGGAGGGGCTGGAGGCGGCATATGCACAACATAATGGTGCTATACATACGTTTACTCGATTTTCTCCAGAGGAGGGTAGGGGCAGGGAGGGGACATGTTCCTTCAAAAAAAGGGGTGGTGTTGTTTTCGAAGTCCAACCCCTTAGCTTCCCCGCTTGCAGTTCGTTTCCCCATACTCTACCCCCAACGCGACAAAATGCGGAACAGTAATGTTATATAGTGGGGCCAATATATCCCTGTATCACTTTGTGGTTTGATTATATTTGAACGATAAGGGGGCCGGGAGGTCCTACTCTTTTCAATACTAGTTATTTCAACGATTTACACCTGATGTTAAATGCATTAGCTAGTCATTAAAAATTCATATTTGAAACATGTTGAAACCAAAGTGTAGAATTATGCATACTTTGTAACACTGTGATTGTGACGTTTCTTATGAACTAATTTTATTTCGCTAAAAGATTTTCCGAAACATAGCTTATAAGATCCTGGCAGAACAATTTTCACTGGGGATTTTTTGTATACATCTATACATCTCAGCGTGTCACATAACTATTGATTTACTACCTTTTCGTCTTCCAAAAACCCTGAATGATGCCTCAAATGTCAATAAAAGACATCGCAGTTAGCGACGAGGTGCAAGTCGACCAAGGCGACGTGTGGTCACTCATTTGCGCTTCATCAGATGGATGTTTCCTTCTGCAGGACCTCGCCAAAGGAAATCGCGAGTATCGATGTAGACTAGCGAACCTTTCGCTCGGAAACACCGCCGAAGTAAAGGGCGGGAGAAACGTGATCATAAAACCATCGAAGACCAAGATCATCAGCGCAGCGCCGCTTCCAAATGGTAACCTCGTCTGTCTCACCAACGATAACAACCTGCGCATTTACGATCCGTCGGGCATCTTGACGCGGTCCGTGTCGCTCGAGCGGAAGACGTTCCTCATCGCAACCGATGTCGGAGGCGATGGCGTTGCTAGAATCCTTCTCGGAGAAAAGTCCACGATTCGGCGATGAGAGCAGACACCTATCACTACGCAGAGGACGTCGACATCGCCATCGGTAATCGCCTGACTAACATCATTCCCCTCGAGGGTGGTGCGGTCCTGGTGCACAAACGAAATGGGAGCGTAGAAGTTCTGAAGAAGACGGGTGCATCTTTTCAGACACAGGTCGTTAGGGTTCAAAAAGACATCATCATAAATAAATGTATTGCAGGTAAGGAGACCCATTATAGTTTAGATTATATCGTAGTAGTAGTAGTAGTAGTAGAAGTAGTGGTGGTAGTAGTAGTAGTAGTAGTAGTAGTAGTAGTAGTAGTAGTAGTAGTAGTAGTAGTAGTAGTAGTAGTAGTAGTAGTAGTGGTAGTAGTAGTAGTAGTAGTAGTAGTAGTAGTAGTAGTAGTAGTAGTAGTAGTAGTAGTAATAATAATAGTAGTAGCAGTAGTAGTAGTAGTAGTATTAGTAGTAGTAGTAGTAGTAGTAGTAGTAGTAGTAGTAGTAGTAGTAGTAGTAGTAGTAGTAGTAGTAGTAGTAGTAGTAGTAGTAGTAGTAGTTGAAGATAAAATATGCATTCCAATCCATTTAATATTTTACAGGACCAGATGGTTCGATTCTTGTCATCTACGTTAAAAAGGATCTGAAGACTGTATTAGAAATTTCCCTTCTTGGAGATAACTACAAGGTCGACAGTGGGTTGCAGATCAAACGTTTCAGATCGCCTGTCAGTCGTGTGAATGCCGCCATGACGTCATCGGGGAATCTTCTGCTACACGTCACTTGCAAGATGGCCGACGCTGTACTTGTCGGTCGAGTGGAGTCCAAAGTCATCGAGATCCCGTACGGTTTAATAGTAGTTATATAACCCGCATATATAGTGCAACTTTAAGAGAAGTCTTTTAAATTGCGTCCGCACACCTATGACAATAGGCCAGCAAAGAACCATTTCAACATTTGCTCATTACTTGGCAAAACGACATTTATTTATATCATGACACGCACTTTCAAACATTCTTATCAATCGTTTGATCATAATTTTCTGCTCTTTGCATGTGGCAACAGTAGCCAGGGGTGTATTTAATGTCACAAAGAGTACAATAATGTATACGTAATTAATGAAATTAATGAAAAGTATAGCGTGTTCACCAGCTAAAAATGTGCTTCCCCATCCACTCTAAATGCAATGTTAATGTGCTTGATAATGCTGAAATTTTATATTTTTTTCAAGATGGATTATTGAAGTGATCTAGTAACCTTGTTGACATGTGCAAAAACTGGCAAATGCATCACGAAATGTGTATTTGTATGATCTGATTTGTCCACGGAGTGATGTGTAATGAATGTCATAATATAGACCGAGCAATGAGAGAAAATACAAAGTGATATTTGCTAACTCATTGCTCCGTCTTTGTACGCAGTTATAATTATCCAGTAGTCTGTAGATAATTATAAATCTGAAAACGCCAATCATACATATCTTTAACAGACAAGAAATTTAGAAAACCGAAAATTGGTCCATGATTCTATTGGTAATACGAATACAATGAGGTATGTGAGAACCGCTAAAGTTCTAAGTAAGTTACTAGATCCCTTTAAAGGGAAAGTTGAGTTTTAGTATAGAGGGCGCTACACAAAATAATGTTTTAGTGAGATAATGAAAAACTGAGTGTCAAATTCGAAAGAGCATACAATTTGAATGACATAATTAACTATGATCAAAATCGGTTCAGAAAGGGCTGAAATATCCAGAAACATAACCATTTGTAATAATTGTGGGGTGCAACAATTATTCGATAACTTTGAACCAGCCGTTAACAAAAAATTGTAAATGCTTCCACTATTCGAAAATTTACAAAAGAGGTTTTTAAATAGTTGTTGATTATCTCTCTATTTAATCACTATATTAACAAAACATCACATGCACAATATTGTATTTAAATGGTTCGAACCGATGAGTGTTTAGAGAGCGCCCCCTTGAGTTTTAACGGCTCCTTTGGAATGATAACAGGCTTTTAATTAGTCATTTGTAATTTGGGTATTTCTATCGAGCACGGTGGAGTCATAACTATTAGTTTGTAATGTAATGGTGCAGGTTTGGGTTAATAAAATTCAGTTTGGCCAAAGCTGTACTCTCTTTACCTGAACTCAACTATCCCTTTAACAATGTTTACATCATATGAAAAGGTCAAACACAAAATCGGTTATCACTTCGATTTTATTGTGATAAAAACTGCAAACTTATACAAATATTCTTACTAAATACATTCGACATGTCTACTTCCCACAGACGCCAGACGCCAGAAACTTGCCGTTTGTTTATCGATCCAGGTAAGATGGTCAATCTGAGTAGTCCAACATTTGATTCAGCCTTTTTAATTTCGGATTCATCTTTGATATGTTTTAATTGTACCATTGTTTATGCATTACAGCATTTCGAAGGGTTGTTGTTTTTGTTGTTGCTGTTGTTGTTGCTGATTTTGTTGTTGTTGTTGTTGTTTTGTAATTAAAAATCATCCTACTTTATCCGCATCACCAATTTTCGATTACCAGAAATAAACCTGTGGAGGCTGAGTGAGAACATCGGAGAGTCGGACTACAGAAAACTTGGTCGCAAACTTGGGTTCAATGCCCCCAAACTGGACAGCTTCAGAATCTACGTGGGTGCCTTCCCAGAGGTGACCTTCGCCATGCTGGTGGCGTGGATACAGCGTAGCGAGACGGACGATACCCTGGTTCTCGGACAAGAACTGAAGGACATCTTGCTCAGTATTGACGCGTGGCAAGACAAACTGGCAAGGAAAGGTATTATCTTCATAGTTTTTTTTTTTAATTCAATTTGTTTAGTGTTTTAATATAACGATTGCTTTCCTCTTGCAGAGAGCAGGGATACCTTGTTCATGTATACTTTGTTGGTGTTGAAGATTTGTTGCCGCTGCCATGGTAGCTGCTATTAACAGATTAACACTTCTAATCTAATGGGGAAGCTCTAGGTGAAGTTGATTTAGAACTGTATCAAAATCAACTTAAGTCACCTGGAGCTTCCCCATTTCTCTTGTTCCTTGTTATTTTGCTGATGGCAACAGAAGAATAAAATCAGTTGTGATTTTCCAGATTTCTCCCTAATTATGGAGATAATTGTGATTGAATTGAGCTTTCCGGAACAGCCGGAAGGCTTTTTAATTGTAGTCAAATCAATGGGCAGTACTATGTGATAGAGTCATAAATGGTTACCACTTTTCACTAGGTAAGTAGTGTTCTTGATAGTGTTCTGATTGGTCTTACGCACATACTGTATTTTCTGACTTATAACTTACAATCGCTTGTATCCCTTTCTGCAACAGGGCCATCGAATACAATTTGAATATGAATACTGATGAATATTTATGATGATGAATAATGAATACTAATATAATTTGATTTACAGTAAGCTTGCGATTGAAATAGATGATTGTATCACAAGATGGGCATGTATTACACAATGGATTACTGAATCGAATCCCTTATGCCCCTTTAACAAATTCACGGATGGAACACGAATGACTACGGACTGACGGTCTGGGGTCCTCCGTGGTACACCGTGTTTTCCGGCATTTTCCGTAGAGCCTCCGGCGTAATCCTTGGTGCACCTGGGAAAATTAAACCTGCGCAATATTTAAGGGCCGGTCACATTTTCGGTGGTGGACGTAGTTTAACGTTGTGGAGGCTAACAAAGTTGAACGTAGTTGAAGGTAGTTGAACGTACCGGCATCCGTACCATACCGTAGTTGTCCGTGATGCTAACTTGGTATTAACTCGGGGGAGCCGTGATCTTCGATTTAATTTTTGAAAATGTTCAAAAGAGCGGTACGTTAAAGGCATCCGTGATGCTAACGTACTAAACCGAAGTCTAACGTAGTCTAACGTGGTCTAACCATGCTAACGTAGTCTAACTTACTTCTTAACGTACTCTAACGTACTTTACCGTGAACATGGTGAACAAAACTAGCATCAGCACTCTTGGTCTAGGCATGTTTCAGCAACAAAAAAATTTGCCCTGCTGGTTCGAGTTTATCTTCTTATCCCGTATGGTTGAGGGAGCGTGGACTTCATTTCTGGAGGATTGAGGTTGGTTTGCATCTTGTAGAGACAGTACTGTCTGACTGTTGCAGCAGCTACATTCATGTCTCCGGTGTTGAAGAGACTGGATATTTAGTTGTAATTGTGCGTCTTCATCGTTTACGCCAATGGCCCGAAGAGTTCTCCTTTAGATAGAGTCCAGCAGTCCAATTATAGTGGTAGATGCAATCATCCAGCAAAGCGAAGCATTCTCCATTATGCTGCGAATTTAGGAATTGTAGATTATTGCTTTTCCGATGAAAAATTTTCGAAGCCGAGACCAATATCCTTCAGAATTGTTGAGGCCGAGACCGGAAGCCGTTTAAATTTTCGAAGCCGAGATCGAGATCTTCCAAATTTTCGAGGCCGAGACCATCATGGTAAAGATGGTCGAAAAAAAAGTTGCACTTTCAGTTTTATGTGGCATAGTGGGTACATTTTGTATTCGAGTAAACATCTTTATTGAAGATTACCCGACACACAAATCTATTATGTACTCCATTACTACTGCTGCATTGTTCTTAGTGACACCATTTTTCCAAAGCATGCATTTTTTCTAAAACAATAGGCCTTTCAATATGAAATTGTTGGGGATTAGAATGGCCGAAGTCATGTCCTGTTTTCATCTTTATGGAGTTGGCCTAATTCACTAATCTGTCATGTTATTCAGTACTACTGCTGCATTGTTCACAGTTGAACCAGTTTTCAAAAGCTTACTCGTGTACAAAATGTACCCACTATATGCCACATAAAACTGAAAGTGCAACTTTTTTTTTATTGCACTTTGTTTTAGAAAATTCATTTTTTGATGATGAAAATGTAATGATATGGCAACCATTCACCATTCACATTGTGCGTAAGAAAATTGCGCATCCATTACCGTTTGAATGATCAAAATCGGTGAAATACTTTTGAGATATAAAAAAATGCTAGGGGGTTACTTACTTTTTGTGAGTAGTGTATATCTATACATATATCTATATATCTATCTATTTTTTATCAAATACATGTATATTTAAAGGGGACCCCCAGGCAAAGAACAACACATACTTATATGTTTTGGTACCGTGTTGTGATATCAAATAGATACCCAACATTTTGCAAAGGGTTGTGTGATTCATAAACAATGCAATAAATTACCACCACTTACGGCACCACTATTATTTTCGTAAGCGCCAAACATTTGCGAGTGCGCCAATTATATTCACGCGTACGTATGGAGACAATAGAATCCGGACGATTTTTTCGCTCTGCACAATGGTAGTCTTCGTGCATGCAGACCCATGAACGCATGCTTTAGAATGGTGATGCGTTTTCCAATTATATATTTTTTCCTGGAAACATATTTTTCTGAACTAGTTGATGGAATGGACTACTAAAGATGTTACCTTTCAGTTATAAGAATATTATTGTTGGGTGGTGGTACCCTTTAAGCACATCCAATTTACGAGCACGCGGATTCACAGAGATACCATACTTAGGTTAATTTGAAGTTTTCTTGCTGCAGCTATGTTATTGCATTTCAAATTTAATTGTTTCTGATCTATTGTTATAGTTATAGTAATCCTTTATCAGTGTCAAATTCACCCTAAATCACTTGTAGCATTCACATATCTATTTTACTTTTCTGTTTGGCTTATGATGGTAATGGGTTTCGTATTTTCAAATGTCTCCCTTATTGAGATATGTATGACGGAAGTTCAATTAAAGGTGTCATATACAGGGTGGCCCAGAAATAACGGGACGGGGTATTTGCCATTATGAAGAAACGTACAGAATAGGTTCACTGGATAGATAATAATTTACAAAGAAATTTGATACCAAAAACAGTAATTTTGGTCGAGTATTTTTTTTTTTTTAGGGCGTCTTAAGTGACACCATGTCAGGGTCAAATGTTTGTCAATTTCTAGAAAGTCGGTGCCTGATAAATAGCCATTCATGCCCGCCATAGCACCAAGTAGCGATCAATACGAATTATTTTGTCCATGTGCATTCAGCTGTAAAAACCGATGTCGACTATGCGAAGGGGCATGAATGCACATGGACAAAAGTATTCGCATTGATCACTCCTTGATGCTATGACGGGCATGAATTGTTATTTATCAGGCGCCGACTTTCTAGAAATTGACAAAAAGTTGACCCTGACATGGTGTCACTTAAGACGGCCAACAAAAAACTACTTGACCAAAATTACTGTTGTTGATATCAAATTTTTTTTTTTAAGATGTTCTATCCAGTGAACCTAGTCTGTATGTTTCTTTATCATGGAAAGTACCCCGTTCCGTTATTTCTGGGCCACCCTGTATTGCCCAAAATGATATTTGAGACTTATACCAAAATCCAAAATCTTTGTAAGGTATATGTTCGAATGATGTGTGAAAGTTTCATTAAAAAGGAACACTGCTTTCTTGTTTAAAAAGACGAAACTTAGCGTCAGCTTTTAGAACTAATTACAGTATGACGTTTATGACGTTTATGACCGTTTATAAACGCCCTTGAGCTGAATGATTTTCAATGATATAAAGGGGCATTTGAAAAAATCTAACCCTATTTTATTGTTCTCTTACCATAAGCCAAACAACACGATAGAAGAGAAATGTGGAAGCTGAAATAAATTTGTGTGGAGTTAGACAATTTACAGGTGCACCTTTAAGCGTTCCAGAACGCTTTGCGGTTGTAGTAAAAATCATTGGGCAGTAGGTGATACAATCTTTCATCAAATTTGTGTTTCACTAGGCAAACAAACAATGTTCCTTTTTTATGAAACTATATAACACGTCATTCAGAAGAATCTTGCAATTATAATCATTGGTATATGATTGAAATCTCAAATATCAATAAACTTCACTCATGTTACTCCTTCTCGAAGCACCCGAAGACCCGTCGTCGTACGTCATCCGGTCGAAAAAGGCTCAGGATAAAGCCGTTGCAGCCACCTTGGATGACATCCATCTGTACCACCTTGCGGAAGAGATTCCTATGGAAGACGTCGTGCCAGTCTCTCTGCGACTTAATACGCCATATGTCAGGGTGAACGCCATACGCCGGGATCACCAGGGCAACGCTGCTGAGCAGATGTATCAAGTCCTATACAAGTGGAAGGCTGGACAAGATGCCGACGTCGATCAGATGAGGACCGTGTCCAAAGTTTTGAAAGCTTGTAACTTGAAGGAATTAGCAAGGCAGCTGGGTAAGATATTGATTTCAGACTCTCTGTTCACTATCAACTCTGCTCAAGTTGAGTTTATTCTATATAAATGCAATATAAAAGAACGCATACTATTTACACGATAAGCAAATTATTAAATAATGTGACAAATCGTTGATCAAATGAAATATGTCCGAAGTGCACAGGATGGCACCGCGCGTCTGATTCATGACTCCAAACAATTTATTGTTCGTAATAGAAATTGGCAACATGAAGATGAATGCCCAGATTGGAGAAGTGACCCTTGTTGATCCCGAAGAGCCACCTAGAGGGGAAGACCATTTTTACAGTAAGACAATTTATTAATTGTTAACTCCTTGCCTATGGGAACCTGGTGTGTCATGCACAAACTCTATTAAAGACTGGGCTTTTTGCAGACCCTCCCAGGCCGTGGTGGGGATGGGGGCAGCTAATTCCGACATCTGAGATCTTGACCATTAAGGCTAATTGCATCCGATAGCTGCCATATTTGGCACATGAATCCTTTGTGGCGTAATGGACACACAAATAAATTGATGATATAGGCGGTAAATATCGTACATTATTAGTTTATCTTATCATTTTGTATACTTTTGTAGCAGTCTGTTGATGTGATATTATGGATTAACCTTATTATTGTATCATTAAGTTGTAATAAGCCATGAAAAGCAATTCACGAGAAATAGATCTATTAGCAGCTGCGCAAAAAAAGGAATATCTTCGTTTTGTTTCTTGTGTTCTAATTATTTGTTTCTTTTATGTCATTGTAATCGATTATCAACTAAATTGAGGTTGCACAGATTGATACTTCCATTTGTATGCATGACATGCTACCTTTCATTAACATGTAACACCACATCCTTCGAGTGCACTGAGCTGTTTTCGATTCTGTGCTCATTCTTTTATTAAGAAACAACAATTGATATTCAGCTACCAGCGGTGAACAGAACTTCAAAAGGCTTCCAGTGCGTCAAGGCAGTGAAGTGGCTTCAGGAAGTCCTCAAGGTCAAAGACGACCAGGAGTATCAGCTCTGCAGCCTCAACACGGAGCCTCATGTCATCCACGTGCACGTCAATGTTTTCACCGAGAGAGGTTTTGCTTCGTTTCGTGTTTTAATTAATACTATAATAGTTTTGAATAGGTTTTAAATGGATCTTCTAACTTTGTTAAAGGGAAAGTTGAGTTTTGGTAGAGAGGGCGCTAGACTACTTTATTGGTTTGTGAGGTAATGAAAAACTGAGTGTAAAATTTGAAAGAGCATAATATTTAAACAATAAAATCATCTTTGTTTGATCAAAATCGGTTCAGAAACGGCTGAAATATCCATAAATATAACAATTTGTAATAAACCCGGGGCCCCGGGTTTATTAGAGAATTTTGAACCAGCCGTTAAAAATTCAAAAAAATGCTTCCTCTTTTCAAAAAAGTTACAAAATAGGTATTTAAATAGTTGTTGGTTATTTCTCTATCTAATCACTATTTCAACAAAGCATCACATGCACAATATTTTATTCAAAATGGTTGAAACCGATGAGTGTTTAGAGAGCGCCCTCTTACGTTTTAACGGCTCTTTTTGAATGATAACATGATCTTTACTACGTCATTTGTAATGTTGTGTTCCTTTCTAGTTATAACTATTAGTTTGTAATGTAATGATGCAGGTTTTGGTTACTAAAATTCAGTTTCACTAAAACTGTGCTCTCCTTACCAGAACTCAACTATCCCTTTAACTAGTGCAAAAAGTGATGAGTGATTAATAAAATGTTTATTGGTGTGGTCTGATATGTCCACAAAGTAATTTGTGAAAATTTCATATTTATAATTGGATGTTTTTTAGCCGAGAAATTAGCAAAAATGCAAAGTGATATTCACTTACTCATTGCACTTACTTTGTACACGGCTTAATTATCCCATAGACAGCTTTAACATCTCAACAAGTGTTAAATATCTTTGGAACGAAATGGACATTTGGAAAACTAAAACCTTTCCGGTGCTTTTAATGTCAATATGAATATTATAAGGTAGAGAACCACAAAAGTTCCAAGTCAGTTTTCAGGATTTGGACAATGTTACTAACAGCCTGTTCACACACAAAATATTTTATCCCGAAACGTCGTATACTGAATCATCATATAAAGAAACGTCGTATAAATAATCATCGTATAAAGAAACATCGAGCGTTCACACACACAAGAACAAGATCCCGAAACAGATACAACGAAACATCGTATACCTAGGTGCGCAGTTTGCTACTGCGCAGTATGGTGTCTTTTTTCTGTCTGCTGTCTTAAATCTGTCTTCTGTGAGCGAGCGCAAATCTGAGTGAAGTAACACGCGGTCATGTTAAGCCCCGCCCAGTTATACCGTTCTAGTATATTATACTAGAACGGTATAACTGGGCGGGGCTTAACATGACCGACGTTCACACACATAACGACCGTGATTTTGTATCGAGTTCTAGTTCGAAACGATGCCCAAACCCCCCGTTTCGCTATGATTCTTTATACGACGTATCGTTAGTGAGCGTTCGTACACACAGTTTCATCGTATAGCTATACCGTTTCGGTATAGCTATACGATGACATTTTTGTGTGTGAAAACGGGGTAAGTCCCTTAAATAGGCTCTCGGTCATGGAACTTTTTTAGACAAAAGATTGAAGTTGATTGGTAGAGGAGATTATTACAAGAGGAGATCCTGACATTATTAAACATAGAAGTTAACATTGCAACGAATAATATTTTGGCATTATATCGCAGTTGATAATACCCAAGTATAAAGTTACCGTCCTATATGCTTCGGCTAAATATAAAGAAAACATAAACATTAAACACCACAACACAAACATTTTTTTCAACAAATTTAAAGAGATGATAAAATATCCATCACCATGATAGAAAAAAAAAGATGTATAGCTTTGTAATGAAGGTAGCCCTCAATATCAATACATAAACCGAAATAGCGTTGTTAAGATTTACATAATTACTTTAATCAAAGGGTAATAACAAATTACTCGTGTTAAATGTTTGTTTTAGTTTCTTATTTTAATGAAATATGTCAATTGTACCTTTTTAACGTTCCACTTGTACAGGTCTTGATAAGTTGAAAGAAGCGACAGATCGAGGATATATAGCTTTCCAGGTAAAGGACGCCCTCATTCCGCCACCCGAACCTGACGCAGGATTCTCCGTAAAGCTAGATGAGTTATCTTACAGCGATGGGAAAATTTATTTCACCAAACAAGGTAAAAGATTCGGTTTTACTGGTCTACAAATGGCTACAAAGTAGAACTTATTGAATCCTTGTCGTTATTGTACCTTTTGTTGTTAACATGACAGCTGCATATGGCGGATTTAACATTATACAGGGTGGCCCAAAAAAACGGAACGGGGCACTTCCCAAAATAAAGTAACAAATGTATTATGTCCATCTGATAGGGTGTCTTTTCAAATGAACAACGATACCAAGAACAGTCAATTTGGTTGTGTATTTTTTGTTTTAGGGCGCTGGGAGTGACACCATGTCAGGTTCTCTTTTTTGTCAATTTTTACCGAGCCAGTGCTTGATACATCGCACGTACCGCCTTTCATACAGTTGAACCATGGACCCTAAGGCGCGCCATTGTTAGTGTGCACTCAGCCGTGTGCCGAGATAATGGACATGTTCGTTGAATGGTATAACGGGCAGGGAGTGCAATTTAACTGGCATTGACGAGGTAAAAATTTACAAAAATGGGCACCTGACATGGTCTCACTCACAGCGTCTTAAAACAAAAACTACACGACCAAAATTACTGTTCTTGGTATCGTTGTTCATTGGAAAAGACACCCTATCCGATGGACATAAATATTTTGGTACTTTATTTTGGGAAGTGCCCCATTCCGTTTTTTTGGGCCACCCTGTATAGGTCCACACTAGAAGATACATGCAAATACTGTTGCTCAGATTATCATTTGTTTGAAGGGTTTCGGGGAAGATCCACCATCATAAGAGCCACTAACATAGTGGTCAGAGCACAGGTCAAGCAATCCAGAGGTCTCGAGCTAAATTCCTTTATAGCCCATTTTTTTTGCTGGTCTTTTTCATTTCAACAAATTTGTTCTTGTCAGTTTTCTTATGTTTGAATTTATTTAAAATAGTATATCCTAACTCTTTTGAGGATTGAATCATGTCAACCATTTGCCAGCTGTTATACGAGATGAGTCACAGAAATGCGACTTAATCATCACATAGGCCTAATAATCTAAAATCTGTTAATCTCATCGTCATCCGCTCATTTGATTTAAAACAGTCGTAGTGAATCATTGGGTTGGAGGGGTTGAACAGGTAAGCATATGTGGGATTAACCTTGTTTGCCCCTGTTATAGGTATTGTAATATAATTATATCATATGATCCACTTTCAGCATCCTTGTGTCTCACTTTGGTCAATTAAAACCTAAAATTACTCAAACACGATCAAATCATCATGTCCCTTTTTAGATGATATTCCACTTGTTACGCTGAAAAAGATTGCAAATGAGACGGCGCCGTACTACAAGATGAGTCTGTGCACTGGGCTTGGTCTTAACTCAAACGAGTGGAGCAGGCGTTTCAAAGACCAGAAGGAGTCCAGTCAGGAGGAAATGATCCTTCAGATGTTGCAGCAATGGAGAGAATCATCAAACACTTGTCAATCCCTTCGCTCCGCGATGAATGCCGCAGGACTGAGGCGACTAGGGGAGAAATATCTTACCTACAATTACCGGTAAGTAATATTTCATATCAAACTATGTACCTCATTTTTGTATAGCCCGGAAGTTGACATTCTATAAATATCAGGAATAAGCTAGCCTACCTTCTCTTCGGGAGATTGTTTTGGGGATGCTATCGGTTCGTTATTCCCAAGGTTCGTTATTCCAAAGGTTCGTTATTCCAAAGGTCCGTTTTTCCGAACTCACACATTTCGTATACATGAGGGTTCGTTTATCATTTGTTGCATTATTCCGAAGGTTCGTTATTCCGAAGGTTCGATATTCCGAAGGGTCGTTTATCCGAAAATGAAATAGGGTTCGATATTCCGAATGTTCGTTTATCCGAAAATTAAATCGGGCTCGATAGTCCGAAGGTTCGTTAACCCTGTTAACAGGCTCTTTACTTAGTAATTTGTAATGATTTAGTCCTTTCGAGCATGGTGGAATTATAACTATTATTGTATAATATAATGGTGCAGGTTTTGGTTAATAAAATTCAGTTCGACTGAGACTGTACTCTCTTTACCAGAACTCAACTATTCCTTTAACAGGATTTACCATTAAAGGGATCTAGTAACTTTGTTGACATGTGCAAAAAGTGATGAATAGTTGATGCAATGTATATTGTTGTTATCTCATATATCCACAGGGTATTGTGTGAAAATTTCAAGTCAAATGGACATTGCATGGTCAAATAATGAGCAAAAATGCAAAGTGATATTCACTAACTAACTGCACTCACTTTGTACACGGTTTCAAAACTCCAACAGAGTTTTTCTTATCTGAATACTTTGATCGTACATATTTTTGTAACGAAAGGGAAATTTGAAAAACCGAAACCTGTCCCGTGATTTTATTGTTAATACGAATAAAACAAGGTATAGGCCTAAGGAAACCGCTAGAATAAAAAAGTTCCTTTAACAAACATTTTGGTTTGGTTTTGTATGACTGCATTGAGGTCTGAGATCTCATTTTGAAATAAAAAATCTCTCCTAAGGTATTGTAATTACAACTTACCTGGGATGAGGGAGGGGGGTGCAGGTGTCTGTTCTGAGATAGGGGGTTGGAATGAGAGCTCACCTGAGATAAGGGGTACATTGATAAGAATATCCATCAATAGGTATTCCGGATTTACGGGGGTCTACAAGGAAGGAAAAGCCTTCCTTGTAGAAAGAGAGGGGGGTTCAGAAGTGTTGGCAGACGTGAGATAGGGGGAGTCAAAGGGAGGGAACGAGCATGCGTACCCTAAATGGGGGGGGACGAGCTATAACCACCGTTTTTAACTATAGGCAACTGTTGGGACCGCGCATTTGATTTAATAATGCGAATTAAATTTAACTCATCAATAGGTCTCTCTTTGCTTGAACTGTTATTCATTATCTAATTTACTCTTGTGTAAAATACAGGCCTCTTACAACACCGGAAGACGTACCCTCTCGGGTGATCAAGACGGTATCCCACGACATAGTGACACACGACGAGTACATCGCACTTGGTCTTGCTATGGACTTCACCATAGCTAAGCTCGAGGCCATCTTCACCGAGAAAGAAGGGAGATCTGAACATGCTACATTCAACGCTTTGCACTTGTGGCAAAATCAGACTGGAGTGTACAACCGAAGCCCTCTGCGCCGGGTCCTCGATCGCGAAGGAACACATTTTATTGCATTGTTTAAAAAAAACATCAATACTTCTGGTTAAGCTAAAATATATCTTGCTGATAAAAATATACTCCTTCACATTGAGGTCATTTTGGTCGAGTAGTTTTTGTTTTTGGGCGCTGTGAGTGACACCATGTCAGGTTCTAATTTGTTGTCAATTTTTATCAAGTCATTGCCCGATAATTCGCACTTTCTGCCCGTTATAGCGGAGCAGTACGCGCGCCATTGATAGTGTGCATTCAGCTGTGAAACGAAAGAATGGGCACAATGTTATAACGGGCAGTAAGTGCGATTTATCAGGCACTGACTTGGTAAAAATTGACAAAAATGGGAACCTGACATGGTGTCACTCACAGCGCCCTAAACGAAAACTACACGACCAAAATTACTATTCCCGGTATCGTTTTTCATTGGAAAAGACACCCTATCCGATTGACATATCAGTTTGTTACTTTATTTGGGGTAGTGGCCCGTTCCGTTTATTTTTATTTATTTATTTTTTTTTTTGGGGGGGGCACCTTGTATATCAGGATAGAGTTATTCCAGAAGTTGGACAAAGCCCTCCTCATGACATTTCCATTATCTTCTTCTCTAGCTATCCTAGTCCACGCGGCCGTTCCCATGTGTGATGTTAGTTACTATCTCCATCATTTCTTCTGCTTTCCTCTTCGGACATTTATACACGCCACCACTAACACGGAACACGCCCGGGACCGTACGCAAAATTACAGCTCACACTGTTTAAGGGAAGGCATCGGAATTATTACTGCCGTCCTACTGCATAGTCCCGCTTGGAAAGGTTTTGCGCGCAGTTGTAAATTGCGCGCACTTAAAATTCGTTCCAAACGGGAGGCCGCGGCGCGGCGTCCCGCTCCGCAGTGCGCGCTATAAAATGCATGTTTTGTTCTCGAGGGCGAAGACGAAACGTTCATTATTTTGCGGTCTGCAGAACGCATTTCAAGAGTGACGCCTTCTCTTACGCATCCGAACTGCCTCCAACTAAACAAGAGATCTTTTTTTGCTTGAACTGTTATTTATTGTCTGAATCACAATGTTCACTCTTGTGTAAAACACAGGGCTTTGATACCACCTGAAGACGTACCCTCGTCTGTGCTTGAGAAGGTATCCTACGTCATAGTGACACAAGACGAATACATCGCACTTGGTCTTGCTATGGACTTCACCATAGCTAAGCTCGAGGCCATCTTCACCGAGAAAGAAGGGAGATCTGAACATGCTACATTCAACGCTTTGCACTTGTGGCAAAATCGGACTGGAGTGTACAACCGAAACCCTCTGCGCCGGGTCCTCGATCGCGCTGGTCTCTCAAGAATCGCAGACATATACCTAACGGCAGACTACACGTACGGAACGCATTTATATTGCATTGTTAAAAAGAAAACATCAGTACTTTTGGTTAACCTAAACTATATCTTGCTGATGAAAATATGTTTGCATTAATTTTACTCGTTCATGTTGAGGGAATCTGGCGAGACGCATCCAAATGGGATCGTAGTGAATTTATTTCACCCCTTTCCGCTCTTACCGTCCATTCTTGAGAGTTGGGTGTCTTGTATACATGACAATTGAGCTAGTGTGCATGCAAGATCTTGTGCAATGTCTTCGCAAAACTACCTTCAATCAATTTAGAGGTCTCTCTTTGCTTCAATTTTAATTTCTTGTCTTATTCACTCATGTGTAAAATACAGGGCTTTGACAACACATGAAGATGTACCTTCTCAGGTGCTTAAGGACTTATCCTACAACATAGTGACTCAGGACAAATACATCGCACTTGGTCTTGCTATAGACATCACCCGAGCTGAGCTCGAGGCTATCTTAACGGCGCAAGAAGGAAGATACGTACTTGCGGCATACTCCGCTTTGCTTCTATGGAGAAATCGAACGGGAGCGAACAACCGCGACCCCTTGCGCCAGGTCCTCAACCGCGCTGGTCTCCCAACAATCGCTGCCAAATACCTGGCGAATGACTACACGTAAGGAACACATTTGTATTGTATCGGTAACAAATATATAATCATTTCTGGTTAACCTAAAATATATCATACTGATTCACTGTAAAACAAACTACAAAATATATATATATATTGTACTCAGTCACGTTGAGGGAATCTGGTGACATCAGATAGACGTCGCAACCCATCCAGATTGAACCGTAGTGAATTTATTTCCCCTTGTCCGCTCTTACCGTCTAGATCCTCTTATACGAGAGAGGCTCATGTACAGTAAGTGGATTTGTCTTGTCAGTGGATCTCTCGTAAAGCGTATAGGTAGGGTTTCTAACCATCTAGGGTACACGAGCTGAACACCCTTCATGTCTATGCCAATTCCACGTTGTCAACTTGTATTGGCAACAAATTCCTTTCTATGCTCTAATACGCACATAAATTGTAACGGAGTGGGGTCTCGTATGTACGTACGTGACCCCAATAATTTGGCATACACAATACAAAAAAGAGGTTTGTAAATACAAATAAACCTGCTCTACAGCTTGCCTTTGAACATGAGAAAATATTGCTGAAATACCAAATGATAAACATATATACTTGCATAATTTGGTCTAAATAATATCAATTCCAAAAATACAAGTAAAATGTGTATTGGTGTAATCTGATATGTCCACAAAGTATTGTGTAAAAATGTTACGTTAATTTAATGTTTTTTTGATGAGATATGAGCAAATAAGCAAAATGATATTCACTAACTCATTGGACTTATACGTTGTCCTTACTTTGTCCTTACTTTGCCCTGCTGTTGAAATTATTTCATGGAAGAAAAAAATTTAATAAAATTCAGCTTGAAATCAAATGAAATTATCCCGTAGACAATTTTATACAGACACGCTGCAATCGTAAATATCTATTGTACGAAATGGAAATTTGAAAAACCGAAACCGAGCCTGTGCTTTTATGGTTAATTATGAATATGATAAGGTATGAGAGAACCACTAGAGTTCTAAAAAATGTTTTGAGGATTTTGAAAATGTTACTAAGTCCCTTTAACTGGAAAAATACAAAAATACATAGTGTGTGCCTCAATCATTAACGTGCCCATTCTTTCTGGCCACGCTGCGCCACTGGTATGACATTTACAACAATCTCTCTTTCTTCAGGAGCATTGATTCAACGGTTGTCCATGGAAATATTTAACGTCATTATTTAGAAGAACAAAATATGTTTCAGTTATAATGTCATATAATATCATTTTTAGCGAAGTGGTTTCTGTTTCGTTATTTAATTTAGACCCAGTAAACTTGAGGAAGGCAGCCATCAACATTAAGAAACAGTGGAATAGGTTACTAGATCAACGTAGAGTATGGTAAGTATTCATACATTTTGTGTCTTTTCTTTCCAGATAAGTTTTTTAAATCATTAAAATGTATTGGTCATGTGTTCGCTTACACTAAAATTAAGTAAAGTATAATTTTTGTTTTCATTTATAAAATGCTTACACTTTTTCAAAATTGTTCAAAAGAGGTTTTGAAATTGTTGTTGATGACCTATCTATTTAATCCTTATTTTAACAAATCATCATATGCAACATTTTGTATTACAATTGTTTAAAACCAATGAGTGTTTAGAGAGCGCCCTTTTAAGTTTTAATGGCTCTTTTTTGGAATAATAACAGGCCTTTTACTTAATTGTGTGTAATGTTTTATACGTTTCAGGCATTGTGGAGTTCTAACAATTAGTTTGTATAGCTTGAAATGTTATGGTGCAGGTTTTGGTTACCGCAATTCAATTTGACCAAAACTGTACTATCCCTTTAAATTCTCGGTTGGACCTAAAATTATGGAAAACCATTATTTTCTATGTACAATTTAGACACTCCTTTTTTAATACAACATTGAATTTTGTTTAAAAGCATAACTATTTTCCATTATTGATCTATACCACATTAACCTTTAGCCTGCCACATTAATGGGAAGGGGGGCTTGAAAGGAATTCTATTGAAAGGCAAATACCCCAAGCCTGCAGATAAGGGGGCGCACATACAATAGAGCCACTTATGTAAGGGGCGTACATACAATAGAGCCACTTATGTTTACAATATACCACTGCACGATACAATGTACATGGTCAAGTACTCTATTGTGTGTGCATGCACGCTCATGGCACGCTAAGACTAAGTATGTCGCAAGTATGTGGATTTTGTTCTTGAATTAATTTTCATAACAATGCTAGAAATTACTTAACATAAGTTTAAGTCTAGCCTAAATTTTAATTTTGCATCAGAAAACTAGTCTTAAATCACTGCTGTGTTTATTTTCATGGATTTTTGTATCGGCAGACCTATGTTTCAAGTCATCAACTATGAAATAAGTGTCAAAGTACGTTGTATTCTTTAGGTCCTTTAATTTTCAGTTATTGATGTAGTGTAGCTTATCACGATAACTGTCTTTGATCATCATTGACGAAGAACCATGACCAGTATACACGGACAACTGTAGATTCAATCAACACTGAAACACTGAAAACACAAATAATTACTTACATTTATGATTTTGATAGGATTGTTAACACCGTTGCTGGAAAAAATCAAGATCGAGTTCGACTATTCAAGCTGAAATTGTTTTTTTTTTTCTTCCAGGAAATAGTCTCAACAGCAGGGCAATATGCCGAGACATGCCATCACACTACCGACCTCTAGAACTCACTCAACAGACAGGAGCTTTCTTCACACATCAGTCCCTCTTTATAATTCACTTACCAGAGGGCATAACAATAGTCGGAGAGATCGACGACTATGTGGTTCAATATTTCAAGCGACGAGTACATCAACACCTCATATTGATTGTGTCACATACATAGATGAGGGCACTCTGTGAACCACTGATTGTCCGATGAGGGAATCACCTATGTTGCTTTAACGCCTATAATTATTTGAGTTTGACGCTTGTCCTCGCCTTATTGGCTATTATTCACAATATCACTTCATACAAAATATACTTTATTATTTCAAGAACTGAATCAAAATACACTGGTGTATTAGTACCACCACTACAAATTATTTGTAACTGGTAACCTTCTCAGACAAGCTCTTAAATTTCATTTTCCTTCATCAAATTATCTCGCCACCAAATGTTGGCTTGCAAAAAGGAGGACAGTATCAATTAAGGGGTAGAGCAAATTTTTGTCTGAATCGATCAAACTAATTTTTCAAACTCTTGTCTTTCGTTCACGCCTCATTGATATCCTATGATATGTCAAATTTACGCCTCGTTGTAAGAATTACATACTTTTTTTGTAAAATGTGATAATTTTTGTTTTACTGTATACAACCCCATGCCAATGACTTAACAATTGCCAAATTTTCCCTTTTCGCAAATTTTCTGACCACAAAACAATAATTTGTCATAATACTCTCGCTGATCAGTGGATATTTCCAAATACCAACAAGACAACAAATTACCAGTAGTCCATTGAAGTAAAATTCACTCGGATGGACATATCTCAGCCAATACGTAACCTTTACCTTTGATATTCGGTATTTGGACATTGTTTGTTATGCTCTTTCTGAAAATGAGGTCCAAATTTAAAAATTCTAAAAAAGTGTTTTTATGACATCATGGCTTCTGTACTCTATATAGATAATCTTTAGGAATGAGGAATTCACTCTTTTTTTTTCTTTGTGACACAAAGGTTTTTTTATTTGTATTCACGCTGTGAAAATCGACGCTTGTGTCAATGATGGTACATAGTTGCTGTGCTGTTGAATGTGACCATGTAGTGCTCATTTTGGTCATTTTTGTTAATCTAGATGTATAGATGACAGAAAGATTGGAAGTTAGATAATTAATACAATTTGAGGAATATTTTCTGATGTGTTATATGCATGGAATCATTTCATAATGGGTGTTGCCGCGAAATACTAATGAAAGCTGAATCGCTATGGACACTGCAGGATGAACATCGAGACCTGTTGTGGTTGTATGATTGCTACATTTTGAAGATTTTTCATACATAGGTTTAATTGAAATCGTTAATTAATCCATGAAGTTAGATAAATGCAGGATCGCCATGGATGTAAGAACCTTGAGTGGTTGAATTTTGAGAAGGATTTAATTGTGTTACAATAAGTTGAGGAAGTCGATATCATGCAATGCAGTTTGATCAGTGCAAGATCGTAATGGATATGTTTGAAGTTTGTTTCTTTCAGTTTTTTTTTTGTTACATTTGTGTTATGGTATTATAACAAATTACACAACTAGTAAGTTGGCTTGTTAAAATAGTCAACCTAAGTTCGAGGCGGTAGTATACATTTTATTTATTAAGAAACCTGAGGTTTATGGTTATTTCGAGTAAAACTGCGTTCTTTCTGGCAAAGTCCCTTTCTTTACTTTTAATCTGAATTATAATAATTCACATACTGACGAATCACACACACACACACACACACACATGCATAGGCGTTCCCGGGGGGGGGGGGGTTAACCCCCCCCCCCCCCTCCCGCCTCCCCCCCCCTCTTAAACCAAAAAATGACTGTCAAACTGTAAGATTCGGATTGTATCTGATCTCGAGACCACATTTTAGCGCTCTCGACGGTCTTTAGCGATGGTCTCGGCCTCGAAAAGTATGAAGAACCCTGGGCTGGGCCTCGAAAATGTTAATAATTCTCGATCTCGGCTTCGAAAATGTTCTACGACAACGCCCCCCCCCCCCCCCTACTTACAAGACCCTCAACAAAATAGGGTTTTGGTCTCGGCCTCGAAAATGTTGGAACATTTTTGGACCGGGCCTGGCCTATAGGTCTATAGGTCTACAATAGGGTTATGATTACTCCATGATACTATCCAATACAATACAATTTAATGACGAATCACACGCACACACACACACACATATGAATTATTATTTATTTTCTTTATCATTTCTCGAGGTGTACACGATCTACAACGTTGCTTTTTAGTGGATCCCTCCATTTCCAAACATATTATTTTACTATATATTGTTCTAGTTTTCATTGTACAGCTAATGTCATTTTACATAATTTATGAAACTCTCTTTTGTTTTGTACAATGCTATGTATTTGAATTTGTGTTGGATAAGTTAAATAAACTAAACTGAAACTGAAACTGAACTGAAAATGTTTTTTTATAATCACGAATCAAACGCAAGTTTTCTTTAGGACGTGGAGCGGGTTTATCCCTTTTAAATACGGTTTGATTGGAGTGAACTTGTATCGATCGATCATATAAGCATAAAATAAAAGGCTAATAGTATTATATTCTAATGCATTGAGTGGATTTGCAAAGGGTTATAGACAGATCGCTTTTCATAGCATGATATTGCACCAACTGCCAACTTATTCTCTGTTCTAACACAAAGTCATCACGAATCAAAAGCAAGCTGTCTTTGGGGCATAAAGCTAGGTTACCCCTTTTAAATACAGTTTGATGGGATTGAACTTGCATCGATCGAACCTGTCTCATATAAAAAATTTAAAAAGACATCATTAAGCATAATTTATTCGCCCAATCAAAGTCATCATAACGACCTGGAACCAGTAATGAGTAGACAAACTTTGTTCAGAAAAGTCGGCGATTAAAAAGGGGTTATTCCTTCATATTTGAAACATTATACTGAACTTGGTAAACACGGGAACAAACAGCTTGAGGTTTATACGTTTATGAACAATAATACAATATTGAACGTGGCGAAGGGATAGGTACACTAAGACGTGGTCACATTGTCAACATTCTCAAAACGTACTTGAAACTTTTGCGGTTCTCACAGACCTCAATGAATTCGCTTTTTATAAGGAATCATGGAGCAGATTTCGGTATTCTAAATTACTCAGCCGTAATAAAGATATGTATGGTTGAATTGTTCAGTTTTATGAATATATACTGGATAGTTATACTATGTAAAATCTCAATGCAATGCGACAGCGAATAAGATTAACACTTTGCATTTTCGCTCATTTCTTAGTCATATGACATTCATTTTGTTATGGAATTTACACAAATCACTCAGTTGACATACATTAGTTTACATAAGTACACATTTTTTATCAACCATTTTCCATTTACCGGATCTAGAAATTACAATATGATGTAATATTGTATGGTTGGTATAATGTGTAGTTCTATGATTCGATATGTCCTCTGAGTATGGTGTAACAAATTAATGTCCAATTAATGTTATATGACCGAGAAATAAGCGAAAATCCAAAGTGATATTTGCTAACTCATTGCTTTGACCTTCGCATATCCCCTCAATGCATCATAATATAATATTATAAAATAGCTATAGTATTTCAAGCATGGTAATTGGTCAAAACGCGTCACGTGACATTCAACTTTTTTCGCGCACTGCACGGGCGTGCAGACGATGCGCAAAATAAATGATATTGCACACTTGCGTTTCTTATTATAACTGTGTTTGGATTTTAATGTTGTGTACCCTTATGGATTATACTCGACTCGAGCTTGCAGCAAAATGTGGAATCCCATGGACCTTTAATTCGGTAAGTAAGAATAGCTTATTTGTCATTTTGGATTTTTATTTGTTATCAAAACTCGATGTGTCGCTATTTTATAAAACCAATAGCGCACTTGCCCTAGTTGTTCGGCAATGTAAGTGCAGTGTACGCTCGGTATCTTTAGATGGTACGCACTGCGCACTCGCCTACCCAGCTAGCCACCTGACGTCGTGCCATCGTTGGGCCGATGTCATTTTCGTTGTAAGGGGACGTTGGGCCAACATGCGACATGCGACGTCACCGAGACGTTAAAATGTCCGCCAGCCCAACATCAGCTCGGCGTCTTTTTTTAATGCTGGCCCAACGTCATTAAGCGATTTCGGCCCAACATCAATTATTGACAATGGCCCAATGTCAGTTCTAACGTAGGCCTAACATCGATTCCTGATGTTGAGAGAACATCAAGTTTTGACGTCGGCCCGACGTTAAAATGTCCGCCAGCCTAACATTGTCCCAACATCATTTTGTGATGTCGGGCAAATGTCAATTTCCGACAATGGCCCAACACCGAATCCTGACATAGGACAGATATCAAATTCTGATGTGGGCTCGACGTTAAAATGTCCGCCAGCCCAACATCGTCACTACGTCATTTTGTGATATTGGCATAACGTCAATTTCCAACAATGGCCCAACATCAACTCATGACATTGGACCAACATAACATTATGATGTCGGCTCGAGGTTAAAATGTCCGCTAGCCCAACATTGTCACGACATCATTCTGTGATGTTGGTCCAACGTCAATTTCCGCCAATGGCCCAATATCAAATCCTGACGTTGGGCCAACATCAAATTCTGACGTTGGCCCGACATTAAAATGTCCGCCATCCCGACATTAGCCCAACGTTATTTTTTATTGTTGGCCCAAAATCAAATCTTGACGTTGGCCCAACATCAAATCTTGACGTTCGCCCGACGTTTGAATGTCCGCTAACCCAACATTGGCCCAACGTCATTTTCTGATGCTGGACCAACATCAAAATTTGACAATGGCCCAATGTCAAATGGCCAACGTAGGACCAACATCAAAAACGTAAAAAGAAATTAGAAAACATGCATAGATTCCACGTCCGATCCATGCATTTTGTTTAACCTTTACACACATTCATTCATAAATCATAATTCTATAAATATCCTATTCCTATACCTATTGCCTACTCCTAAACCTATCATCCTATCGTCCTACAAACATAGGTCGCAATCGGTATACTATATATACACCTCTTCTTAGCATGTATCGTCCTACAAACATAGGTCGCAATCGGTATACTATATATACACCTCTTCTTAGCATGTATGTTTTGTAATAGTTAGTATTTGTAGAGCGTTGAATTTGAAATAATCCACCTTCAAATCATATTCATAACACTATTTAAGGTGTTATTTATATTCTTATATATCCTTCTAAATTATATACAGCAGCAAGGACATGACAAAAGTATATTTTTTAATATAAATAATTCCAAAAATCGAAAATTTTCATTTCACTTACGATCGCTTATAATCGATCATGAATTTCCCGATAGCAATACTTCTTTTTTTTTTACTTTTGAATTACTAATGTTTGTAATCGATTAAACGAAATTCAATTCAGTATAGATTCTCAAAGCAAGTTAACAAAAATATAAGTACCCAGCTAGCTAACTGACGTCGGACCGGTGTCGGCAGGTCTTCGGCAAGATCGCGGTCGGCAAACAGACGTCGCGCCAACATTACGCCAACGTCGAATTTAAGTTGGAGGTTTTGGAAATGAAATAAGTCGGAAATGGTTGTAGTTGAATATCGTGCCGATGTCATTAAGTTGACGAAAAAAATACGTCTCAAATAAAACGTCGCGCTAAAATCGCACCAATGCCGAAACTGGTACCAATTTAAGAGCTTGATAGAGGGTTGTAATATTAATGTTGGGCCGATGTCAATAAACCAACATGAATATGACATCTCAAATATGACGTTGGGCCAATGTTGTACCGATGTCGGAATATATCATTTTAAGAGGTCGGTAAATGGTTGAATGTGGAATTGATGTCGGACGGATGTTATTAATTGGACATCAATATGACATCACAAATATGACGTCAAGCCGATATCGCGCCGATGTCAGAATTGGCAGCAATGACACGAGTCGGCAAATAGTCATGAAATCGATGTTCAGCCGATGTCAATATTCTGACATGAATATGTCATTTCCAATATGACGTCGGGATAATTTCGCGCCGATGTTGGAACTGGTAGCAATTAAAGAGGTCGGTAAATGGTTGTAACATTGATGTCGGACCAATGAGTTTTATTGGACATCCATATGACATCTCAATTATGACGCCAAAGCGATATCCTGCCGATGTCATAAATGGCACCAATGAAACTAATCATTAAATAGTCATTAAATGGATGTTGTGCCGTTGTCAATAATTCAACATGAATATGACATCTCAAATATAAAATCGGCCTTCTATCGCCCCGATGTTGGAACTGGTAGTAATTTAAGAGGTCGGTAAAATGCTGTGAAATTGATGTCGGGTCACAGTTATTAATTAGACATAAATATGACATCCAAAATATGACTTTGGCCCTATACCGCACAAATGTCGGAACTTTACGAAATTTTAAAGGTGGGTAAAAGGTTGTGAAATAGATGTCGGGCGGATGTCATTACTCCTACATAAATATGACATCTCTACTATGACGTCAGTCCGATATTGTGATGATGTTGTATCTGGTAGCAATTTAAGAGGTCGGTACATGGTTGTGAAATTGATGTCTGGCCAATGTTATTAATTGGACCTCAATATGACATCTCTATATGATGACGCCAAAGCGATATCCTGCCGATGTCAGAACTGACAGCAATTAAACAAGTCGGCAAATGGTCATTAAACTGATGTTGTGCCGATGTCATTAATCCGACATGAATAAGAGATCTCAAATATGACGTTGGGTCAATGTTGTACCGATGTCGGAACTGGCGACCATTTGCCGGCTTGTTTCATTGCTGCCAGTTCTGACATCGGCAGGATATCGCTATGGCGTCATCATTGAGATGTCATATTCATGTCTAATCATTGACTTCGGCACAACATCAATTAAATGACCATTTGCCGAGTTGTTTCATTGCTGCAAGTTCTTACATCAGCCTGACATATTTATCACATTCATGTCTAATTAATAACATCGGACCAATATCAATTTTACTACCATTTACCGACCTCCTTAATTGCTATCTTTTCCGACATCGGCGCGATATTAGCCCGACGTCATATTGGAGATGGCATATTCATGTCCGACTATTGACATCGGCGCAACATCACTTTTATGATCATTTGCCGACTTGTTTCATTGCTGTCAGTTCTGACATCGGCAGGATATCGCATTGACGTCATCATTGAGATGTCATATTCATGTCGGATCATTGACATCGGCTCAACATCAACTTAATGACTATTAGCCGACTTGATTCACTGCTGCCCATTCTGACGTCGTAGGATTTCGGTTTGACGTATAAATTGAGATGTCCTATTCTTGTCTCATTACTAACATTGTCCCGACATTAATTTCACAACCATGACTGACCACTGACTGAATAATTGATGTTGGGTCGAAATCGCAAAATGACGTTTGGCCAGCATTAAAAAAACAAAAACGCCGCGCTGATGTTGGGCTGGCGGACATTTTTACGTCGCGGCGACGTCGGATTTTTAATGTAGGCCCAACGTCTTCTTAAAACGACTTTTTACATTGGCCCAATGTTGGCACAACGTCAGGTGGCTAGCTGGGTAGCGACCTCTTAAATTGATACCAGTCCCAACATCGGCGCTATATTAGGTCGACCTCTTATTGGAGATGTCATATTAATGACATTGGGCCATTGTCAAATTTTGATGTTGGTCCAGCATCAAACGTCGGGCGAACGTCAAGATTTGATGTTGGGCCAACAATAAAAAATAACGTTGGGCTAATGTCGGGCTGGCGGACATTGTAATGTCGGGCCAACGTCAGAATTTGATGTTGGCCCAACGTCAGGATTTGGTGTTGGGCCATTGTCGGAAATTGACATTTGCCCGACATCACAAAATGATGTTGGGACAATGTTAGGCTAGCGGACATTTTAACCTCGCGCCCACATCATAATGTTATGTTGATCCAATGTCATGAGTTGATGTTGGGCCATTGTCAGAAATTGACGTGTCACAAAATGACGTGGTTACGATGTTGGGCTGGCGGACATTTTAACCTCGAGCCAACCGCGATAAGCCGACATCCGGCCAACAACTTATGACATCGGCACGACGTCAGGTGGCTAGCTGGGTAGCGGCTCGTGCGCAGAGGCGGCACCAATCTAAAGAAACCTCGCGTGCACTGCACGTACACTACCGAACGCCGTGCAGTGCGCTATTTGTATACTATTAGCCCTTCATTTTTCGCTAACATGATTTATAAAGATCCCCATTCTCCATGACCACTAAAGCAAATCGAATAGGGTTTTCTGCAAAATGTAGGTAGAAAGTTATAGTTTCATACCCTGAAATATAATTCTGATTTATCTACTATCTTTAAAGTTATCGTTGCAGAAAGTCCCGTTGTAATTAGTTTTGGGACATACGGTATGCTTCTTTTGATAATAAAAAACAAGGTATTAGAACATCACTGGATTTCTAGTGAAGTTTTGTAGATTTGGACAATGTTACTAGCATACATATACAGCGATGTGGTAATGCACGATCCCTGTAACTGCATGGTATAGGGGGTAAATTTTATTATGCCCGATTTTTAATATTTTATTATATCCAATTTTATTATTTTATTATATCCAATAAAAGGTTTTATTATATCCAATAAAAAGTTTAGCTGGCAATGAGTATGGTGCGGTTGTCATGGACGACCGTCTATTACACGTTTATTGTGATGACTCTTTGCCAATGATGCTGTTTATGATAAGACGGATAGTCCGTGTGCCTGAATGGTGTGTGATGATTTGTAACAAACTCGTATAGATTATATCAGTGTCTAACAATCAACTTTAATATTAATCTGTTATATTAAACCCGTTCGGTAATGCAACCCCCTGCTATACATTACACATACACAGCAAGTTAATTGTTGAATGACGAATTATTGTCACGACATTCTGAAGGACAACGATGCAACATTGCAACATGTGCACCATTTCCTGAATGCTTACATTCGAATACCGCCATTTTATACTTGAACATGTTGAAATGCATCTCTAGAATATTCTTTGGAACTTATTGATATTCACGGGTAAAATATTTTGTATTTCTTTTATAATAACTCTTCGGGAAATTTGGTCGATCATCTATCGCAAGCTAAAACAAGACCTCCGCTCGCACAGACGCTTTTTTAACACGCATCTCTATGTAGATTGTGTGAAAAAATCATTATGATCATCCGGAGTCCGCTTTGTTTTCTGTTTATTTATTTTGCTTGTTTACTGAGCGGGCAAAAATAAATATGATCGTCCGAAGTCCGCTTTGTTTGTTTTGTTATTGTTAATTGTCTTTGTTTACTGAGCGGACACATTAAAAAAGAGGCCCGCTCGTTTAACCAATCAGATTGCAGGATTCTCGAAGTGAGGTACATAATGATGTAAATAATTTCTGCATCAGCATCTTATTGTGCGTGAAATAATACTTTGTCCATTTGCCATGTTAGCACAATAAGGAAATGTCCTACTCTATATGTTTACAAAATTTACCAAACATAATGTATACTCCGAACTCTTAACTCATCGGTATAAATATATCTTTGAAGCCAGAGTAGACTGTAGACTGTAGACTTGAATGCACTGTGATTGTGACGTTTCTTATGGACTATTTAATTTCATCAATAAAATATATTTTCTATACAGCTGCAGATAATTGTCAACGAATGTCAGCCGCTTAGCCAAGTAGACGTTATTGTTGAATATTTCCTTTAACCGTAGGCCATGAGAATTGAGAATTGAACATTTATATTTTGTTAAATGGAATCACTACATCTAGAGGTAAACTAAGTTAAATAATTGTTGCATAACTACCAATATCTTCATCCGATAACCCTGAACAATGACTCGAATATCGATAAAGGACATCGTATTGAGCGACCCGGTGCAAGTCGACGAACACGGCGTGTGGTCACTTGTTTGCGCTTCATCAGATGGACGCTTCCTTCTACAGGACTTCGCCAAGAGAAAAAGCGAGTATCGTTATAGACTGGCGAACCTGTCGCTCGGAAAGACCGCCGAGGTGAAAGGCGGAAAACATGTGATCATTAAGCCACCGGAGACCAAGATCATCAGCGCAGCGCCGCTTCCGGATGGTAACCTCGTCTGCCTCACCGGCGATAACAATCTGCGCGTGTACGACCCGGCGGGCAACTTGAAGCGGTCCGTGTCGCTCAAGCGGAAGACGCACCTCGTCGTGTCCGATGTCGGCGGCGATGGCGTTGCTAGGATCCTTCTCGGAGAAGACGCTGTGCTTCGGGCAATGAGGGCAGATACATATCGCTACGAAAAGGACGTCGAGATCGCCATCAGTGATCACTTGAATGAGATAATTCCTCTCGCAGGTGGCTCGGTACTAGTTCACACGCGGAACGGAAGTGTAGTAGTCCTGAAGAAGACGGGTGAATCTTATAAGAAAGAGGGCGTGAGGGTTCCAGCAGACATCATCATAAAGAAATGTATTGCGGGTAAGATGACCCATTATAGTTACGTATATATTTTCATTTTTAAAGGGATCTTGTATCTTTGTTGACAAGTGCAAAAAGTGATGAATGGTTGATAAAAGTGTATTCGAAATTTGAAGAAAGAAAGAAAAAGTTGTTCGAAGCTTATATTGGTAATACGAATACAATACAATGGGGTATGTGCGAACCGTCAGAATTTCAAGGAAGTTTTGAGGATTTTGACAATGTTACTAGATCCCTTTAAGGTTTTCAAATTTGTCTACGAATTATTCAACTCATTACCTGGTTCACTCTTGTTTTAATTTGTTAATGCTCTGGAACGGCGCATATTTCCCCAAATCAATAAAGCAATCAATCAATCAATCAATCGATCGATCGATCGATCAATCAATCAATCAATCAATCAATCAATCAATCAATCAATCAATCAATCAATCAATCAATCAATCAATCACTACTACTTCTACTACTACTTCTACTACTACTACTACTACTACTACTACTACTACTACTACCCAGCTAGCCACCTGACGTCGTGCCGATGTCATAAGTTGTTGGCCGGATGTCGGCTTATCGCGGTTGGCTCGAGGTTAAAATGTCCGCCAGCCCAACATCGTAACCACGTCATTTTGTGATACGTCAATTTCTGACAATGGCCCAACATCAACTCATGACATTGGACCAACATAACATTATGATGTGGGCGCGAGGTTAAAATGTCCGCTAGCCTAACATTGTACCAACATCATTTTGTGATGTCGGGCAAATGTCAATTTCCGACAATGGCCCAACACCAAATCCTGACATAGGACAGATATCAAATTCTGATGTGGGCTCGACGTTAAAATGTCCGCCAGCCCAACATCGTCACCACGTCATTTTGTGATACGTCAATTTCTGACAATGGCCCAACATCAACTCATGACATTGGACCAACATAACATTATGATGTGGGCGCGAGGTTAAAATGTCCGCTAGCCTAACATTGTCCCAACATCATTTTGTGATGTCGGGCAAATGTCAATTTCCGACAATGGCCCAACACCAAATCCTGACATAGGACAGATATAAAATTCTGATGTGGGCTCGACGTTAAAATGTCCGCCAGCCCAACATCGTCACCACGTCATTTTGTGATACGTCAATTTCTGACAATGGCCCAACATCAACTCATGACATTGGACCAACATAACATTATGATGTGGGCGCGATGTTAAAATGTCCGCTAGCCCAACATTGTCCCAACATCATTTTGTGATGTCGGGCAAATGTCAATTTCCGACAATGGCCCAACACCAAATCCTGACGTAGGACAGATATCAAATTCTGATGTGGGCTCGACGTTAAAATGTCCGCCAGCCCAACATCGTCACCACGTCATTTTGTGATACGTCAATTTCTGACAATGGCCCAACATCAACTCATGACATTGGACCAACATAACATTATGATATGGGCGCGAGGTTAAAATGTCCACTAGCCCAACATTGTCACAACATCATTCTGTGATGTTGGCCCAATGTCAATTTCCGCCAATGGCCCAATATCAAATCCTGACGTTGGGCCAACATCAAATTCTGACGTTGGCCCGACATTACAATGTCCGCCAGCCCGACATTAGCTCAAGGTTATTTTTTATTGTTGGCCCAACATCAAATCTTGACGTTCGCCCGACGTTTGATGCTGGACCAACATCAAAATTTGACAATGGCCCAATGTCATTAATATGACATCTCCAATAAGAGGTCGACCTAATATAGCGCCGATGTTGGGACTGGTATCAATTTAAGAGGTCGCTACCCAGCTAGCCACCTGACGTTGTGCCAACATTGGGCCAATGTAAAAAGTCGTTTTAAGAAGACGTTGGGCCTACATTAAAAATCCGACGTCGCCGCGACGTAAAAATGTCCGCCAGCCCAACATCAGCGCGGCGTTTTTGTTTTTTTAATGCTGGCCAAACGTCATTTTGCGATTTCGACCCAACATCAATTATTCAGTCAGTGGTCAGTCATGGTTGTGAAATTAATGTCGGGACAATGTTAGTAATGAGACAAGAATAGGACATCTCAATGTTTACGCCAAACCGAAATCCTACGACATCAGAATGGGCAGCAGTGAATCAAGTCGGCTATTAGTCATTAAGTTGATGTTGAGCCGATGTCAATGATCCGACATGAATATGACATCTCAATGATGACGTCAATGCGATATCCTGCCGATGTCAGAACTGACAGCAATGAAACAAGTCGGCAAATGATCATAAAAGTGATGTTGCGCCGATGTCAATAGTCGGACATGAATATGCCATCTCCAATATGACGTCGGGCTAATATCGCGCCGATGTCGGAAAAGATAGCAATTAAGGAGGTCGGTAAATGGTAGTAAAATTGATATCGGTCCGATGTTATTAATTAGACATGAATGTGATAAATATGTCAGGCTGATGTAAGAACTTGCAGCAATGAAACAACTCGGCAAATGGTCATTTAATTGATGTTGTGCCGAAGTCAATGATTAGACATGAATATGACATCTCAATGATGACGCCATAGCGATATCCTGCCGATGTCAGAACTGGCAGCAATGAAACAAGCCGGCAAATGGTCGCCAGTTCCGACATCGGTACAACATTGACCCAACGTCATATTTGAGATCTCTTATTCATGTCGGATTAATGACATCGGCACAACATCAGTTTAATGACCATTTGCCGACTTGTTTAATTGCTGTCAGTTCTGACATCGGCAGGATATCGCTTTGGCGTCATCATATAGAGATGTCATATTGATGTCCAATTAATAACATTGGCCAGACATCAATTTCACAACCATGTACCGACCTCTTAAATTGCTACCAGATACAACATCATCACAATATCGGACTGACGTCATAGTAGAGATGTCATATTTATGTAGGAGTAATGACATCCGACCGACATCTATTTCACAACCTTTTACCCACCTTTAAAATTTCGTAAAGTTCCGACATCTGTGCGGTATAGGCCCAAAGTCATATTTTGGATGTCATATTTATGTCTAATTAATAACTGTGACCCGACATCAATTTCACAGCATTTTACCGACCTCTTAAATTACTTCCAGTTCCAACATCGGGGCGATAGAAGGCCGATTTTATATTTGAGATGTCATATTCATGTCGAATTATTGACAACGGAACAACATCCATTTAATGACTATTTAATGATTAGTTTCATTGGTGCCATTTATGACATCGGCAGGATATCGCTTTGGCGTCATAATTGAGATGTCATATGGATGTCCAATAAAACTCATTGGTCCGACATCAATGTTACAACCATTTACCGACGTCTTTAATTGCTACCAGTTCCAACATCGGCGCGAAATTATCCCGACGTCATATTGGAGATGACATATTCATGTCAGAATATTGACATCGGCTGAACATCGATTTCATGACTATTTGCCGACTCGTGTCATTGCTGCCAATTCTGACATCGGCGCGATATCGGCTTGACGTCATATTTGTGATGTCATATTGATGTCCAATTAATAACATCCGTCCGACATCAATTCCACATTCAACCATTTACCGACCTCTTAAAATGATATATTCCGACATCGGTACCACATTGGCCCAACGTCATATTTGAGATGTCATATTCATGTTGGTTTATTGACATCGGCCCAACATTAATATTACAACCCTCTATCAAGCTCTTAAATTGGTACCAGTTTCGGCATTGGTGCGATTTAAGCGCGACGTTTTATTTGAGACGTATTTTTTTCGTCAACTTAATGACATCGGCACGATATTCAACTACAACCATTTTTCCGACTTATTTCATTTCCAAAACCTCCAACTTAAATTCGACGTTGGCGTAATGTTGGCGCGACGTCTGTTTGCCGACCGCGATCTTGCCGAAGACCTGCCGACATCGGTCCGACGTCAGTTAGCTAGCTGGGTACTTATATTTTTGTTAACTTGCTTTGAGAATCTATACTGAATTGAATTTCGTTTAATCGATTACAAACATTAGTAATTCAAAAGTTAAAAAAAAAGAAGTATTGCTATCGGGAAATTCATGATCGATTATAAGCGATCGTAAGTGAAATGCAAATTTTCGATTTTTGGAATTATTTATATTAAAAAATATACTTTTGTCATGTCCTTGCTGCTGTATATAATTTAGAAGGATATATAAGAATATAATTAACACCTTAAATAGTGTTATGAATATGATTTGAAGGTGGATTATTTCAAATTCAACGCTCTACAAATACTAACTATTACAAAACATACATGCTAAGAAGAGGTGTATATGTAATATACCGATTGCGACAGATGTTTGTAGGACGATAGGATGATAGGTTTAGGAGTAGGCAATAGGTATAGGAATAGGATATTTATTTATAGAATTATGATTTATGAATGAATGTGTGTAAAGGTTAAACAAATTGCATGGATCGGACGTGGAATCTATGCATGTTTTCTAATTTCTTTTTACGTTTTTGATGTTGGTCCTACGTTGGCCATTTGACATTGGGCCATTGTCAAATTTTGATGTTGGTCCAGCATCAGAAAATGACGTTGGGCCAATGTTGGGTTAGCGGACATTCAAACGTCGGGCGAACGTCAAGATTTGATGTTGGGCCAACGTCAAGATTTGATGTTGGGCCAACAATAAAAAATAACGTTGGGCTAATGTCGGGCTGGCGGACATTTTAATGTCGGGCCAACGTCAGAATATGATGTTGGCCCAACGTCAGGATTTGATATTGGGCCATTGGCGGAAATTGACGTTGGACCAACATCACAGAATGATGTCGTGACAATGTTGGGCTAGCGGACATTTTAACCTCGAGCCGACATCATAATGTTATGTTGGTCCAATGTCATGAGTTGATGTTGGACCATTGTTGGAAATTGACGTTATGCCAGTATCACAAAATGACGTAGTGACGATGTTGGGCTGGCGGACATTTTAACGTCGAGCCCACATCAGAATTTGATATCTGTCCTATGTCAGGATTCGGTGTTGGGCCATTGTCGGAAATTTACATTCGCCCGACATCACAAAATGATGTTGGGACAATGTTAGGCTGGCGGACATTTTAACGTCGGGCCGACGTCAAAACTTGATGTTCTCTCAACGTCAGGAATCGATGTTGAAACGTTAAAACGTTAAAACTGACATTGGGCCATTGTCAATAATTGATGTTGGGCCGAAATCGCTAAATGACGTTGGGCCAGCATTAAAAAAAGACGCCGAGCTGATGTTGGGCTGGCGGACATTTTAACGTCTCGGTGACGTCGCATGTCGCATGTTGGCCCAACGTCCCCTTACAACGAAAATGACATCGGCCCAACGATGGCACGACGTCAGGTGGCTAGCTGGGCCCAGCTAGCCACCTGACGTCGTGCCGATGTCATAAGTTGTTGGCCGGATGTCGGCTTATCGCGGTTGGCTCGAGGTTAAAATGTCCGCCAGTCCAACATCGTCACTACGTCATTTTTGTGATATATTGGCATAACGTCAATTTCCGACAATGGCCCAACATCATCTCATGACATTGGATCAACATAAAATTATGATGTCGGCTCGAGGTTAAAATATCCGCTAGCCCAACATTGTCACGACATCATACTGTGATGTTGGCCCAACGTCAATTTCCGCCAATGGCCCAATAAAAATCGATTAGACATGAATATGACATCTCAATGATGTCGCCATAGCGATACCCTGCCGATGTCAGCCTCTGGCAGCTATGAAACAAGTCGGCAAATGGTCATAAAATTGATGTTGCGCCAATGTCAATAGTTCGACATAAATATGACATCTCATAAATGACGTCGGGCTAATATCGCGCCGATGTTGGAACTGGTATCAATTTAAGAGATCGGTAAATGGTTGTGAAAGTAATGTCGGGACAATGTTATTAATTGGACATTAATATGATATCTACAATATGATGTCAGGCCGATATCCCGCCGACGTTAGAACATTCAGCAATGAAAGAACTCGGCAAATGGTCATAAAATTGATGTTGCGTTGATGTCAATAGTCCAACATGAATATGACATCTCATGAATGACGTCGGGCCAATATCGCGCCGATGTTGGAACTGATAGCAATTTAGGAGGTCGGTAAATGGTTGTAAACTTGTTCCGAGGTCAATGATTAGACATAAATATGACATCTCCATGATGACGCCATAGCGATATCCTGCCGATGTCAGCCTCTGGCAGCAATGAAACAAGTCGGCAAATGGTCATAAAACTGATGTTGTGCCAATGTCAATAGTCCGATATGAATATGACATCTCATAAATGACGACTAATTATGTATGCATGGTGTACGTATCACGAACTCGTGTGGGAGGGATTCAAAGTTTGACAAAAAGTTGACATTTGTCTGTTAATCAGGCACTTTTACCAATACCTATATACTCACTTTCCCCTAATTCTTAGGAAGCACAACGGAATAACCCTGTTAGCCACCTGACATTGTGACAACGTTGGGCCGATGTAAAATTCGTTGTAAGAGGACGTTGACATGCGACGTAAAAATGTCCGCCAGCCCAACATCAGCGCGGCGGTTTTTTTTTTAATGCTGACTCAACGTCATTTTGCGATTTCGGCCCAACATCAATTATTGACAATGGCCCAATGTCAGTTATAACGTATGCCCAACGTCGATTCCTGACGTTGAGAGAACATCAAGTTCTGACGTTGGCCCGACGTTAAAATGTCCGCCAGCCCAACATCGTAACCACGTCATTTTGTGATATTGGCCTAACGTCAATTTCTGACAATGGCCCAACATCAACTCATGACATTGGCCCAACATCAACTCATAACATTGGCCCAACATAAAATTATGATGTGGGCTCGAGGTTAAAATGTCCGCTAGCCAAACATTGTCACAACATCATTCTGTGATGTTAAGCCAATGTCAATTTCCGACAATGGCCCAACACCGAATCCTGACATAGGAGAGATATATACAACTCTGATGTGGGCTCGACGTTAAAATGTCCGCCAGCCCAACATTGGCCCAATGTCATTTTGTGATGTTGGCTTACCATTAATTGTTGGCACTGGCCCAATGTCAGATACCCAACAAAGGGCCAAGATCAAATTCTGACGTTGGCCGGACATTAAAATGTCCACCACTCCGACATTAACCCAATGTTATTAATTTAACCTCAATATGACATTTCAATTATGACGTCACACCGATATCCTGCCGATGTCAGAATTAGCAGCAATAAAACAAGTCGGCAAATGGTCATCGAATCAATGTTGCACCAATGTCAATACTCCAACATGAATATGACATGTCAAATATGCCGTCGGGCTAATATCGCGCGAATATCGGAACTGGTAGCAATATAGAAGGTAAGAAACAGGTAACATTTATGTCGGGCCAATGTCATTACTCCGATATAAATATGAGACCCCAAATATGATGTCGGTCCGATATTGTGCCGATGTTAGAACTTGTTAGCAATTTAAGAGTTCTGTAAATAATGTTTAGTTTGATGTCAGCCCGATGTAATTTATTAGACATCTGTACTATGACGGCAAACATATATTCCGTCGAAGACAGAACCTTCAGCAACGGAACAAGTCAGCAAATGGTAAAATTAATGTCCTGTCATTAATCCGTCATAAATATGACAAATGGTCATGAAATTGATGTTGCGCCGATGTCAATAGTCCTACATGAATATGACATCTCATAAATGACGTCGGGCTAATTTCGCGCCGATGTTGGAACTGGTAGCAATTAGAGAGGTCGGTAAATGGTTGTGAAATTTATGTCAGGTTATTAAGGAGACAAAAATATGAAATATCAATTCTGACGTCGAACCGAAATCCTGCCGATGTCAGAATGGGCAACAATGAATCAACTCGGCTTATAGTCATTAAGTTGATGTTGAGCCGATGTCAATAATCCGACATGAATATGACATGTGCAATGTGACGTCATGCTAATATCGCGCCGATATCGGAAATGATGGCAATTTACGAGGTCGGTAAATGGTAGTAAAATGTCGGTCCAATGTTATTAATTAGACATCAATGTGACCTCTTTAATATGATGTCAAGCCGATGTAAGAACTTGCAGCAATGACACAACTCGGCAAATGTTCATGAAATTGATGTTGTGGCGACGTCAGTGATTAGACATGAATATGACATCTCAATGATGACGCCATAGCGATATCATGCCGATGTCAGAACTGGCAGCATGAAACAAGCCGGCAAAATGGTCGCCAGTTCCGACATCGGTACAACATTGACCCAACGTCATATTTGAGCTGTCATATTTATGTATATTTAATAACATAATCCCAACATCAATTTTTACACTCTTTGACCAACCTCTTAATTTGCTACCAGTTCCAACATCGGCGCGATATTAGCCCGACGTCATATTTGAGATCTCTTATTCATGTCGGATTAATGACATGGGCACGACATTAATTTAATGACCATTTGCCGACTTGTTCCATTGATAACGGTTTTGACATCGACAGGATAACGGTTTGACGTCATATTTCAGATGTCTAATTAATTACATCTGCCCGACATCAAATTAACAACCATTTATTATAACGACCTCTTAATTTGCTAGAGCTCTATCATCGGCACACTGTCGAACCGACGCCATATTTTAGATGTCATATTTATGACGGATTAATGGCAGGACATTAATTTTACCATTTGCCGACTTGTTCCGTTGCTGAAGGTTCTGTCTTGGACGGAATATATGTTTGCCGTCATAGTATAGATGTCTAATAAATTACATCGGGCTGACATCAAACTAAACACCATTTACAGAACTATTAATTTGCTAACAAGTTCTAACATCGGCACAATATCGGACCGACATCAAATCTGGGGTCTCATATATTCATGTCGCAGTATTGACATGGGCGCAACATCGATTTGATGACCATTTGCCTACTTGTTTTATTGCTGCCAATTCTGACATCGGCAAGATATCGGTGTGACGATATAATTGAGATATCATATTGAGGTCCAATTAAAAACATTGGCCCGACATCAATTTCACAACCATGTACCGACCTCTTAAATTGCTACCAGATGCAACTTCATCACAATATCGGACTGACGTCTTAATAGAGATGTCATATTTATGTAGGAGTAATGACATCCGCCCGACATCTATTTAACAACCTTTCACCGACCTTTAAAATTGCTATAAATTCCGACATCTGTGCGGTATAGGCCCAAAGTTGTATTTGAGTTGTCATATTTATGTTTAATTAATAACATTGGCCCAACATAAATTTCACAACGTTTTACCGACCTCTTAAATTACTACCAGTTCCAACATCGGGGCGATAGAAGGCCGATTTTATATTTGAGATGTCATATTCATGTCGAATTATTGACATCGGCACAACATCCATTTAATGACTATTTAATGATTAGTTACATTGGTGCCATTTATGACATCGGCAGGATATCGCTTTGGCGTCATAATTGAGATGTCATATGGATGTCCAATAAAAAACATTGGTCCGACCTCAATGTTACAACCATTTACCGACCTCTTTAATTGCTACAAGTTCCAACATCGGCGCGAAATTATCCCGACGTCATATTGGAGATGACATATTCATGTCAGAATATTGACATCGGCTGAACATCGATTTCATGACTATTTGCCGACTTGTGTCATTGCTGCCAATTCTGACATCGGCGCGATATCGGCTTGACGTCATATTTGTGATGTCATATTGATGTCCAATTAATAACATCCGTCCGACACCTCTTAAAATGATATATTCCGACTTCGGTACAACATTGGCCCAACGTCATATTCATGTTGGTTTATTGACATCGGCCCAACATTAATATTACAACACTCTATCGAGCTCTTAAATTGGTATCAGTTTCGGCATTGGTGCGATTTTAGCGCGACGTTTTATTTGAGACGTATTTTCTCGTCAGCTTAATGACATCGGCACGACATTCAACTACAACCATTTTCCGACTTAATTAATTTCCAAAACCTCAAACTTAAATTCGACGTTGGCGAAATGTTGGCGCGACGTCTGTTTGCCGACCACGATCTTGCCGACGACCTGCCGACACCGGTCCGATTTTGTTAACTTGCTTTGAGAATCTATAATGAATTGAATTTCGTTTAATCGATTACAAACATTAGTAATTCAAAAGTAAAGAAAGAAAAGTATTGCTATCGGGCAATTCATGATCGATTATAAGCGATCGTAAGTGAAATGAAATTTTCGATTTTTGGAATCATTTATATTAAAAAATATACTTTTGTCATGTCCTTGCTGCTGTATATAATTTATAAAGATACTGTATATAAAAATATAAATAACACATGTAAATAGTGTTATGAATATGATTTGAAGGTGGATTATTTCAGATTCAACGCTCTGAAATTACTAACCATTACAAAACATACATGCTAAGAAGAGGTGTATATATATTATACCGATTGCGATCTGTGTTTGTAGGACGATAGGATGATAGGTTAGGATTAGGCAATAGGTGTAGGAATAGGATATGAATAGAATTATGATTTATGAATGTGTGTAAAGGTTAAACAAAGTACATGGAGCAAACGTGGAATCTATGCATGTCTTCACATTTCTTTTTACGTTTTTGATGTTGGTCCTACGTTGGCCATTTGACATTGGGCCATTGTCAAATTGTGATCTTGGTCCAGCATCAGAAAATGACGTTGGGCCAATGTTGGGTTAGTGGACATTCAAACGTCGGGCGAACGTCAAGATTTGATGTTGGGCAAACGTCAAGATTTGATGTTGGGCCAACAATAAAAAATAACGTTGGGCTAATGTCGGGCTGGCGGACATTTTAATGTCGGGCCAACGTCAGAATTTGATGTTGGACCAACTTCAGGATTTGATATTGGGCCATTGGCGGAAATTGACGTTGGGCCAACATCACAGAATGATGTCGTGACAATGTTGGGCTAGCGGACATTTTAACCTCGAGCCGACATCATAATGTTATGTTGGTCCAATGTCATGAGTTGATGTTGGGCCATTGTCGGAAATTGACGTTATGCCAATATCACAAAATGACATAGTGACGATGTTGGGCTGGCGGACATTTTAACGTCGAGCCCACATCAGAATTTGATATCTGTCCTATGTCTGGATTCGGTGTTGGGCCATTGTCGGAAATTGACGTTGGCTCAACATCACAGAATGATGTCGTGACAATGTTGGGCTAGTGGACATTTTAACCGCGAGCCGACATCATAATGTTATGTTGATCCAATGTCATGAGTTGATGTTGGGCCCTTGTCGAAAATTGACGTTATGCCAATATCACAAAATGACGTAGTGACGATGTTGGTCTGGCGGACATTTTAACGTCGAGCCCACATCAGAATTTGATATCTGTCCTATGTCATGATTCGGTGTTGGGCCATTGTCTGCAATTGACATTTGCCCGACATCACAAAATGATGTTGGGACAATGTTGGGCGGGCGGACATTTTAACGTCGGGCCGACGTCAAAACTTGATGTCCTCTCAACGTCAGGAATCGATGTTGGGCCTACGTTAGAACTGACATTGGGCCATTGTCAATAATTGATGTTGGGCCGAAATCGCTAAATGACGTTGGGCCAGCATTAAAAAAAGACACCGAGCTGATGTTGGGCTGGCGGACATTTTAACGTCTCGGTGACGTCGCATGTCGCATGTTGGCCCAACGTCCCCTTACAACGAAAATGACATCGGCCCAACGTTGGCACGACGTCAGGTGGCTAGCTGGGTACTACTGCTGCTACTACTACTACTACTACTACTACTACTACTACTACTACTACTACTACTACTACTACTACTACTACTATTACTACTATTACTACTACTAATACTACTACTACTACTACTACTACTACTACTACTACTACTACTACTACTACTCTTACTACTTCTAATACTACTACTAGTACTTCTACTACTACTACTACTTCTACTACTACTACTACTACTACTACTACTACTACTACTACTACTACTACTACTACTACTGCTACTACTACTTCCACTACTTCTACTACTACTACTACTACTTATAGTACTACTACTATTACTACTACTACTAATACTATTACTACTACTACTACTACTACTACTACTACTACTACTACTACTACTACTACTACTTCCACTACTACTACTACTACTACTACTACTTCTACTACTACTACTACTACTACTACTACTACTACTACTACTACTACTACTACTACTACTACTAATAATAATAATAATAATAATAATACTACTACTACTTCTTCTTCTTGCCCCTCGTGTTACTAGGGTGTGCAATTTACAAACGAGACCGAGACCCTTTTGTAAAGGTGTGTGTATGTGTGTGTGTGTGTGTGTGTGTGTGTGTGTGTGTGTGTGTGTGTGCGTGTGTGTGTGTGTGTGTGTGTGTGTGTTCACCCCGGCATTCTTGTGGGGTCTCGTGTGGGTACAATTATATACTTGTGGGGTATTTTTTCCTTGTGGGGAATAAATCATGGACCCCACTAAGGAATAGCCTTAAATCGGCGTATTTAGCTTCAGAGAGTTATGTGACAAAATCTTGTGACTGTGCCCCATAAATTATACTTGAGGAATTTTTTTTTTCTAGACATACCCCTACCCTCCCATGCACTCAGAAGGTTGCCTTTTTTCGTTGCAAAGATTTTGTGGGAAAAAAACAGTTTGTAGTAGCACTCCTTCAGCCTGTAGTAGGACAAGTACCCCACAAGTCGGGTGCCCACAAGTATGCCCGGGTAAGTACGTGTGTGTGTGTGTGTGTGTGTGTGTGTGTGTGTGTGTGTGTGTGTGTGTGTGTGTGTGTGTGTTTGTCGGGGGGTGCTCGTGTTAATAACCTGAAGAGGCCCCTTCATCAAAATGGCACAACAGTTCACGGACAAGCCAAATATGATAAGAGTTCTTTTGGGGGGAAAAAGGCATTGAAAAAATAATCTAAACTACTCGCAATGAGGTCATTTGGTCACGTCTTTGAAGTCGCTAATTTGAAGGGGAGTGGCTTTGCAAGTCACAGACGGCATCGTTTCACAAACCATAATCAATGCATTCAGCCACATGTGCACATTAAATCCGTCTTAATGGCTCGAAGCCAAGAATTGGTTGAGTCAAGGGGCACCCACATGGATGGCCTAAATGAGGGTCTAGGGGGGCGGAGCCTCGGAAGCTTTTAGATTTCAAAAGTTTAAAACTGCTATAATGTGATAAAATTGTATAAAATAGTCAATCTATATTCGGAACTATTTTTTAAGGGGAAAGCGAGAAAAACATTTTAAGAGTAAAGGTGGTCAAAGGACCTTATAGCAGTGGCATAGGGGGCACATCAGAAAATATGAATAAAATAAGAAATACATTCATTTTTATTTTATGTATGGCTTAAGTTATTAATGGGTTTTCACTAGCAACGAATAGTAGTGATTCGGTGACGTAATTGTTTTTTAAGAATCGTTCCATTACCATGATTACTCGTTAATTTTTGTCTTTTTAAACTAAAATACGGAACAAGTAGAAGGTTTTAAATTATTTATTTATATGAAATGGTTATCTATAATCAAGATTTAAATGATCAAAGAAGTACATTTCTTTTCAGTCCTGACCAGCTCACATCAGCCATCAACGCACTTCTTGTGTTCCTGTTCGCCTGCTCCTAGTTGTCTAACCTCCCTTTAATGCTACAGTCACAAATAGTACGGGCACCGTACGATTTTCTCCCTACGGCGGATTTTCTACGATTTGGGAAAATCGTGATATCGTACGATGTCTGTGGTATTTTAGAGTAGCCGTCACATATTCTCCGGGGACCGTACGATGACCTTTGTCTTAAAATAAAAACATAAATCGCACGGCCCCTGTGAACACAAAGTAAGTGCCCGTATGGGTGTCTTACGGTACTCTAACGGTGACTCCACGGTACCCGTACGATTTGAGTGGTCAAATATTTAGTCTCAAAATCGTAAGATATTCGAAGAAAAGGCTGCGATGTCCGTGCTGTGCCCGTGCGATGCCCTTGTGGTGACCGTGCGATGCTCTCTACGATGTGTCTACGAGCTTACGGCAAGTAAAACATCGTACGATGCATTTTTTGTTTTAACTCCGCGTTAATATTTTTGACATCGTACGGCGAGGAAATATGCAACGGCGACGTACGATAGCCACGGCACCCGTGCGGGCGCCGCAAGATTCCCGCAAGAATTCACCTAAAAGTGGCATCGTACTGGCGCCGTAGCCCAAAACGGACCATTGGTGACTGTATTATTACGCTGCTTGTTTCATATAGTCCAATGTTTAGGTAGTTTACTCGTCAGTTATCGCCTCGACAAAAGATATGCTAGGTATGAAAGCTCGGAGAGTCTTGAATTACATATAATTATTAATTTATTATTATTATTATTGTTATTATTATATGATACGAATTATTATTGTATGATTATAATTATTATTATAATCATTATTATTTGTATGATTTTCATTGACCATTTTAATTTACAGGTTTGAATTTCTCACTATAAAATATGTATTCATACCAGTCACCTATTTCACAGGACCAAAACGATCGGTTCTTGTCATCTATGTCAAGCGGGGTCTGGAGAGTGCATTATTAGTGTCCCCACTTGGAGAAAATTACAGGTTCGACAAGGGGTTGCAGATCAAACGCTTCAGCTCCCATGTCAGTTGCGTTAATGCCGCCATGACGTCATCGGGGGAACTTCTGCTACACGTCATCAGGAGCAACATGGTTAACGAAGTCCTTGTTGGGCGAGTGAAGTTCAATGTCTTCAAGAGCCGGTATGGTTACTCGTTCTATATTCATCTTAATAGTACCAGGGATGTTTCGCAAAGATGAACTTAAACTCAATTTCTTAACTCAAGCTAGACTTTTTAAAAAAAGAAAAAATAACCAGTTAAACCAGTTTATACCTGTGCATTTGACTAGCCCATTGATAGGAGGCATGCACTACCTGTGATTGTTTCTCCCCATAAGACATACAGACAACGTGATGCCTGACATTCCAATGAACCGGTTTAACATGTCATCAGAAATATTAACTCCTTTTGATCGGATAATTAAAAGGACATAATATTACTGGTGACTTGTTGAAATTATATGAAGACAAGGGGGGGCGGAAACAGTTTTCAACCTAATGAAACCCCCGCATGGGGTCTAGAGGGCAGAGCCCCCAGAAACTTTTGGGTTTGCGCCGTTTAGAACTGTCAAATGGGAGAAATGGCCACCTAAAAGATCGGCGCACATTCAAGCTCTGTAATCTGATTATTTATATTCGATGAGAATCATACTTAAAATTATGACTACTTCAGCTAATAACAGAAGCCTCCAGTCATCAGCCAAAGCAGATGATAGTAATCTCAAAATCATTGATTATTTTCATTGTTAATGAAGCGATACCCAAGCGGTAGGAATTGTGCACATGTAAGTAACATAAGTGAGAATGCCGGCTTGCGGCTTCCCTTTGATATACAGTGTAAGCAAGAATTATTTGGACACCCTGAAAAATATATAAGAAAAACAAGGAAAACAAGATAGTCATTCAAAAAATACTTTATTCACAGACTGAATCATAAAGGTGACAAACTTCCAATTTAGGAAATATGAAAATTTCATATTTCAATGGCCTATTGTTCCTATTGTTCTCAGTTTTTCATGTTTTGAGGTTATTTGGAAACCTATTAGTGAAGGGTAACTCAGCCAGTTTTCAGTACTGCTCAATGCCTTGTTGGTCCTCCCTTGGCAGCAATCACTGCTCGAAGCCTCCTGGGGATGCTCTCCACCAGATTACTGAAAATGGTAGGTGACCAAATAACCTCAAAACATGAAAAACTGAGAACAATAGGAACAATAGGCCATTGAAATATTAAATTTTCATATTTCCTCGATTGGAAGTTTGTCACCTTTATGATTCAGTCTGTGAAGAAATTCTTTTTGAATGAATATCATGATTTCCTTGTTTTTCTTATATTTTTCAGGGTGTCCAAATATTTTTTGGTTAAACTGTATATACATTGCCTAATGTGTTTTTGCGATGTCTCTAGATTCGAATAAATAGCATAATTATGTCTTGTTTTCACAGACATGACAGACGTCAGATGAACAGTGAAGATACTCCTCCTCCTCCTCCTCCTCTTCCTACTTCTTCTCCTCCTCAGGAAATTGGTCACGTGTTTATTGATCCAGGTAAGATCGATACATCAAAGTAACCCAATATTGGGGTACCTTAGAGAAAAACAAATAGTGACACGCGCCATAATTTCAGCAAAGCTTTGTACTTATATACGATTTCCAAAAAATGGTTGCTTCAAACAATCCAATGACGGGATCAAGTTTTAGAATGGCGGCCACTTTGAATTTCGACTAATCGTCAGGCCAATAAACGGTTTGACCCCGTCAAAATGTCTACAGACAGTTTTGAATGTTTTGTCTACGGTTGCTGGCAGTATATTTTAAATCAAATATTAACTTCTTATGTAAAATGTGCACTACCGGAAATATGTGCCATAAATTCGTTATTATACATACCAATTGGAAAGTTTGTGTCTACCCCCACATTTTTAGTGTCAAACAAATCATTTGAAATAGTACAATAGTGCAATTTACTAATTAGAAACCATACAAATCCAAGATGGCGTTTAAAATGGCTACCATTTCCTTAGAAAATGACGTATGTCATTTAATTTACATACTCGAGTTGTTATATTATTGCGTTCCTCTTGATTGAAGTCCGGTGACCCCAAATCGCGTCACTGGCAGCTCAACGCACTTTTACCAAGATAGTAGTAAGTGCAACGCACTTTCACCCAAGATAGTACACAATGTAACGAACTTTTCTTCTCCCATCAACGATGGGCAAAACTTTGTGTCATCACGTGATTAACTTTTGACCAATCGTAGAGCGAGATTCTTAGTATGTGGAATATAATCTCTTCTATCAAGTGCCACTAACAAAGCATTTTTTTTGTTCACGCTTGGGTGTGAAAAATGGCTTGCGCCAATCTGAATAAGTACTCCTATTCAAACAAATTTCTCTTTTGTATACATTTAGGATTATGTGATGATAGTCTAGGAATTTCCTGGCATAAAGCAATGAAATCATTAAAAGTATGGCAAAGAGCAATTTGTTTGAATGGAAAGACATATTCGGACTGCTGGTTTAATTATTTTCCCCTCTTCTTTCAATTTGGCGCAAGTCTTTTTTCACACAAAAACAGTCTGTGCTTGCCCAAGCGTGAACGAAAAATGTGTTTTGTTAGTGGCACCAAGGACGTTTAAGGTTAACCTTATACCTCCTTGATGAGACTATTGAGCATCTATCGACATGAAAAAATCTTCTAAATATTTTTAAATGTAACTTTGACAGATTTTTCAATAGTGTAACTTTTTTGTATACACACTGTATGATATGTCCACTGGGTGTTGTGTGGAAAGTTCAAGTTAAAAACTTTATATGGCCGAGTAATAAGCATAAATACAAAAGAATATTCACTAACTCATTGCACTCACTTTGTACACGGTTTTGACGATCCAGTGGATAATTTAAGATCTGAACACTTCAATCGTAAATGTCTTTTTAACGAAAGGGAAATATGAAAAACCAAAACCTGTCACATGCTTTTATTGTTAACACGAATACAACAAGGTATGAGGGAACCGCTTGAATTTGAGGATTTGGACAATGTTACTACTTCTCTTTAATTGCGCAAAATGCACCTGAAAAGGTCCCCGTTTTGTGATTTGTTTTGTTAGTGATGAAAACCCCGTTTTCAAGGAAATAGCTGAATATGATATATACCCTTTCGACGCTTTTTTAGACGCGGGGGTGTAACCAGCCATATTGGGAGTGACCCTCCCCCCCCCCCCCCCCCCCCCCCTCCCTCCTCTCCGAGGCTATAAGCTTACGATTCATGCTCGATGTTCTTTGGGGATTAATTAAATTCCGCTTTCCATTATGTGGGTTTGAGAAATTGTATATTTCCCAACACATTTTGAATGTAACCGAAATAAGGCTTTTAACGAAAATTAATCATGATCGTGAGGAAAACATATATGCGGGCGAAGCGCGCGGCAAAATCGATATTTGCAGGTTTTATTTTCAAAGTAAAACATGTCTTTTGAACGTTGATTATTGATAATTTTGTTATTTTCCCCCTTTGGCATGATATCCGCCGATTTGCTTATTCATCCTCGGATCGACGCCTCAGCTACTTCACAGTTGACTGGGTAGTCGTAAAAATCCTTTTATTTGTTGACCGATCTTATCGCTGAGATGTGATTGAAGGAAAAAACCCAGAACATGCCAAACCTTATAAATTATATTCACATATATATTACACAGATAGGCAGCATACGTGCTAATCTAGTTATCAGCCTCTATATTTATTCAATTCTTCTTCTGACAATGTGCGAGAGCTAGTAGCCCTGCAGATGGGTGTTATTTTTTAGTACAATGGACACTTCGAAAAGTTACAACACAATGAATGTGGTATAATCAATAATAAGAGAGAACATACTACGTCTAAAATGTTAAAGCAAATATCTCCATGTAAACTATTGGTTAAATTTGCATTGTATCCTATGACCGGGGTAATCATTATAAAGCGCTTAGAGATGATTATCAATCATATTAGGCGTTATATAAATCGAGTATATTATCAGTAATACTTTTATTATATTGTAAAGCGCTTAGAGATGATTATCAATCATATTAGGGGCTATATAAATCGAGTATATTATTATTAATACTTTTATTATATTGTAAAGCGCTTAGAGATGATTATCACTCATATTAGGCGCTATATAAATCGAATATATTATTATTAATACTTTTATTATATTGTAAAGCGCTTGGAGATTATTATCAATCATATTAGGCGCTATATAAATCGAATATATTATTATTAATACTTTTATTATATTGTAAAGCGCTTAGAGATGATTATCAATCATATTAGGCGCTATATAAATCGAGTATATTGTTATCAGTACTTTTATTATATCAGTGAGGGAAAAGGTCCCATTAAGGAGATAATAGTTTTCCCCCCAAACGGTGATCACGTTCGCTCGCGAGACGCAGGTGTCATATTTCAGCCACTTGAGCGAGCAAACTAATCACTCCGACTATATGTGTTTGAGTCGTTTTACGCGTAATTCACTATGTGTATCTTAGCGAATCCGTTCATGTATATCACACAGAGGAGAGCGCGCTAGCTAGCTTAGCATAATGTGTTAATTGTTTTCTCGAAATCAGCATCCTTACTGATCAGTTTATATCAAACTAATATCATGATCATTGTTTTTAAAATCATAACGATTGGGAAGGGGGATTGAAATGAATATTTACAAACAAACATGTGTTTACATATCTTTGCGTGATCATGTAACATTAACAACACATTTCAAATTATTTACAACGACCGTGCTTGTATATATACATGAGTATATTTAATGAGTGTTTTTACTCTCGCTCTCAGTTAGTGAAAGAAGTATTGTTGTACGAAACTTGAAATAGCGTGGTCCTTACTTGTTAAAGCGGCTAACAGTAATGATAACAATCACAATTTATAAGGGAATCCTCCCCCCCCCCCCCCCCCCCACGTTACATGATAATGTATGCCTGTGACTGACCGTGGGAAAATATCTCCGCCCTGGAATGAAGCGGGTTCTCTTGGTCATGGTCTACACCCATTAGTTCTACGTCCCCTCTCGTTATGCCTAGTTCGTAATCTGACTTCATTTAACAGGATTTAAGTTCCGCAACTCGAACTTGACCCTAATAATAATACCCAACCAAACCTAAAACTAATATTATCCTAGCCCTTTACAAACCATTAGTCCTAAAACCCAAGATGTACTCTAACTTCTGAGTTCTGAAATCGTTGATAGACGAAATAACGAAATGGAATATATAGCCAACATGATGAACAGGTTTATATTCACTTGGTCTACATCAGTTCGTCTAACTCCACTTCGGCTAAACCCATTTAGTCTAATCATCACTAGGTCTAATGCCCAGTTAGGCAATTGCCGTTTCGTCTAATCACCAAATGGGCCAATTGTCACTTCGTCTACTTTTTCTTTTCCTCGTTTCACCTATTATCACTTCGTCTAATACCAGTTCTTCTAATTCTCAGTTAGGCTACTCTTCACTTGGTCTATATGCAATTCATCTAATTACCGTTATGTCTATAACCATTTGGTTTAATATCCATTTAGTCTATCGCCATTTGGTCTATTACCATTTCGTCTAATACCAATAGGTCTATTTTCCACTTAGTCTAAAAGCAGTTCGTCTAATGCCATTTCGTCTAAACACTATTTCGGCTAATGACCATATAGTCTAATGTTCATTTGGTCTAACGATCGCCCATACTGACCTCTGTGATGGTCACCGCCTACCTATCGTATGAACGATTCCATAGGGCTGTAATTATAGCTCTATGGATATTTAGCCATAGCGGTTACACTAGACGAAACCTGTGTATAAGAGAAAACTTATTGGCCGCTACAATCAGGTGACCTTCATAGACAAGTCCTAAAATAACGTTCGTACGCTCACCACACAAGTGAAAATAGATATGTGGCCGCTAACCCCCCCCCCCCCCCCAAATATCGTTCGTACGCTCACCACCCAAGGGAAAATAGATATGTGGCCGCTAACCCCCCCCCCCCCCCCTCCCCTCCCCGCAAGTAGCACACGCGGCATTTCAAGGCATCAATTGTCTTACAGATATCTACAACAGTCTCAATATAAAAAGAAAAGAAAATACTTTGGCAAGTAGTTTGTCGCTTTAATGCTTTAATAAAGACAATTTATCAAACAAGTTTCATAAGCAACATTTGGCACGCACAAAGAACGATGTCTGCTAGCAGGGTTCATTTGACTACAGAGATGAGCAAACATGATTCACAGGTTTTCACACATATTTATAAATTATAGGGTAACATTATGCTTTCACAAAATAAAATTGTATTGCACTCGTTATTTAGTGTTTATTTTAGATTGTCTAGTTTCGTAAGGGTGCATAGGATCTAACATGGGTTAAGACACTTCTTGAACAGGGGCCGCAGAACCGGGGCTGCGGAACCGGGTGGGGCTGGGGGGTGCAGCCCCTCCACTCTTTTTGGCAAAAAAAAAAAGAAATACACAAACATAACATAACACACTATATAACAATTGAAATGTGGTC
>JBAMJV010009894.1:62500-81040 GCA_037951105.1 Echinarachnius parma | reverse complement strand
TTCTGAGAAGAACTTTACATAAGTTTTCAATGACAACATATTCAGTTTGATAAGCACTTTCTTGAAGGGACATTGGCCCCTTGACCTTCAGACGAACAATGGAAATATTCACTCAACTTGAAAATTATGAACAAATGTCAGTCAACCCCTTGCTGCGCGCTTAACACACCCACCCTTCTGAATTGGCACAACACACTGACGTCATTGTCTACATGTGGGCTGAGGAGGCCAAGTGGAAAACGTTACAATATTATTTTTAAGAAATATAGATTTTTTTTCTTCTGAAAATAGTCCAGTCACTTGCTGGGCTATCATCACCAACCATCCAATTTGGCAAACCACACTGACGTCATTGTCTACATGTGGGGCTGAAGAAGCCAAAAGGGGAAAAGTGAAGATATTATTTAAAGAAATATTGATGATTTTTTGTTTTTCCTGAAAAAAAAAGTTTAACAGTCACTTGCTGCGTTATTAACAACTAAACTCTCCTATTTTGGAAAACCACACAAACTGTGAACACATGTGTGGACTGGGGGTTTTAAAAAAAAATGACAACTGAAACAAATTTGTTGAACAATCATAACAAGTGACTTGCTTATGAGATCGACTAAAAGAATGTATATTTTCCTCAATTATTTCTCTCCCGTCCTCTAAATTTCAATATAGTTAGCAGATAAAAATGGGTGTACACAAAGCTAGCTGTGAGCAGACTTCTCTTTTTTTTTGGGGGGGGGGGGGGTGGGGGGGGGGGTGAGGACTAAGAACAAATATGAAAATTTTCTTCCCTCCAGACCGCTCCTGCTGTTCCGCTGTGTAAATGCCTCTACATTTGGAAAATACATCATGTATAAATAATTGCTAGACCAAAAAAATTGGTGTAGAACAAATGGCAAGTAGACCGGGTGAAGGATTATACAAAAAATACGGAAAATTTCTCCCAATTATTTCCCTCCAGTCCCCTCCTGCTGTTCCAATGTGTATTTAAAATGCCTCTAAATTTTGGATGTAATTGCTAGCAGACAATATTGGTGTAGACCAAATGAGTGTAGAACAAATGGCAAGTGGACTGGGGGAGGGGCCAAGTAAAAACAAAAACATGGAAATATTCCCCAATTATTTATATCCTCCAGTCCCCCTCCTGCTGTTCCGTTGTGTAAACGCACTATGGGAACAGTTGGTCGGGGTCACCCGGGTTTGTTTGGATATATAATTTGTTTCACAGGCATGCCCAATCAATTATAATTGTATTCCATAATTTATCATTTGAATATATATGCCCTGAACTACATTTGTGATCAATTTTAAAGAGGACTGCAATCAGTCATTATTTAACCAGCCCCCCCCCCCCCCCACAAAAATAAATAAATAAATAAATAAATAAATACAAAATAACACATTACTAATAATAATAATTATAATTAAAATAAATAAATAAATAAATAAAATAAATAAATAATAATAATAATAACATTAAATAAATAAATAAATAAATAAATAAATAAATACAAAATCATAATAAAACAAATAACAATTAAAAATAAAATAAATACACCAAAAAAAGCCACACAGGAAATTGTTCAGAGTTTGCAATGTTTTTGTATGTATCTGTACCTAATTTTCATTTTTTTTATTTTATAAAAGCTCATTGAAAAGCTCAAAATATCAGAATGTTTACTCTTAAAATCCCTAGGCTCCTTTTTCGGGCCCCTAATACTGTTGACACTGACAGTTCAAGTACATGGACTTGTGAATTTGTGAAAGTCAATTGATTTTCAACAAATATTTGTCTAATTCCGTGCCATTCAGCCTTAAAACCACACCAAAAATCAAACATTAGCTCTTTGACTTAAAAGCAATGTTGGGTGTGGTAAAATACAATTTGGGTGGGTAAGGTTGCATATTTGTACATGGGTTTGTGTAAGCTACATAATAATCAACTTAGCAGAACCATGCAAAGAACAGCGTACTGCATGTCTGTAGTACTTTAACCCAGTTATTTACAGTAGATGATCATGTAATATTCTTCTTGTGAATTACATTATTGTTCATGTTTTGGTTGTTACTTTAAAATATACACAACACATGGTGGTGGCAGAATGATATGATTTAATTACAAAAATGTTGTGGCCTGTACATGGACTAGATTCTCACAGTATGTGTTTAAAATGGCCAATAATTTGCCTTCAAATCATGTTATTCTACGAACAGTTAGCTTGCTTTCATCTTGAAGACCTACAGTAGTTTAAAGTATCTGCAGACTTTGGCCCAAGTGCATTCCAATGTCCAAACTTACATACATGTAGTGACTTATGATTTCAGCAAATTAGAGCTTCCTTGATCGACCCTACTAACTCCTTAGTTATATAACCAGGCCTCCACATTAACTTTGTTCTGTACTGGCCCATTCGGGCAAGTAAAATAAACAATTTTGAAATTTTACTTGCCACAAATAATATAAAATTTACTCGCCCTCTTACTTCTAGATGAGATTTACACACATATGTGAAATTATATTGTTCTCTTGAAGTTGAACAATTATTCAGTTGCCCGATCAGGCAAGCAAACTACACAATTTATGAAATTTTACCTGCCCAACACCAATTTTTACTTGCCCCGGGCAAGCAGACAAGTGTTAGTGTCGAGCCCTGATATATACAACCAAACTGTAACAGCAGTAGCACTGCAGTACAATGCCAGGACAAGAACAAGTGAAACATAAAATTGCTCAGTAGCATAATGTTCATACAAAATCATTTAACAAAACAAAAGTTGATATTTATAATAAAGAGTATGAACAACGTCTTTGTAAAGTGAGTTCCTATTTACTCAATTTAAGGAACAATCTACTCCTTGGTTTACAAAACATAAACACAGCAACATTCACATCACATAACCCATTTAAAAACAAATCAAATTGGCAATATACATGACAAACACATCCTGCATTTAAAAAGCACCTGATAACGCTTGAATAACGTCCTTGTAAGATTCCACTGAAGAATGTGGTATTATATTTGCATACAAACCTTGTACACCATTCATTGTACTGGTGGAAGGCAAAGTGCAATTTGTTTTAAAGTCTGATAATAAATATCATGTTTTGGAAAAGAACATACAAATTAAGCCAACCATGTACACAAAACTTTGTTCATAAAAATAATTAAACTCATTCTAACCTATGCTACCCCTACTTTTGGTAATGTTTTGTATTAAACGGTTAATTATTTAAATACGTTCTATATCGACTTATTACAGGTGCGTGCCTGATTTTGTGTTTGGGAGGCAAGAAAATACCATAAAAGCCTACGCCAAACTAGTTTGTTCAAATAATAATTAAACTCATTCTAACCTACACTACTTTCAGTAATGTTTTGTATTATAACTGTTCATGATTTGATCTCGACTTATTATTACATGTGCGTGCCTAATAATGTTTTGGGAGGCAAGAATATACTATAAAAGCCTACACAAAACTTTGCTCAGAACAGTAATTAAACTCATTCTGACCTATCTTAAACTACTTTCGCCGATGTTGTGTATTAAACTATTAATGTTGTATAACCTAGAAACATGTTTGCCTAATTATACATGTACATGTATGTTTGGGAAAGAAAATACTACAAATTATAACTAAAATCTAATCTACATTAACCTACATTATGCTACTTGCAAATGGGTATTGAACCTTGTTTTATGCGAGTAAGTGTGGGTGTGTATGTGTGTGTTTACTTGGGTGGATGCTTCATTGAAATAAGACAGAAGGAGAAATAAAGGGGGTGGGGGGGGTAGGGCTAAATCAGTAAAACTCCATTTAATGATCAAGGTCATAAACTCTTGTCTGGGAAATGGTGTAAAATATGTTAGGAATTCAGGATTCAAGAGATATTGATATTTGATACACGTACACATTATGTGCATCAATTGAATTTGAAAGCATCCTGGTTCAAGGTTTTCCAGAATTACAAATCTTGATTATATATTCTCAGCACACAACCATAAAATTCTGCTGGAGTTATCAGATTTTTTATGATTACAGTTTACTGTTTAGTAAATAAAAGTCTAAATTGTGTTGCTATCTAGAAGTTGTTGCCATGTTATAAAAACCAAGGACAACAAATACATTTAAATTAAAACAATTTGAGTTGAATGCAAACATGATCAATAAAATATTGATATTTGATAGTGAATCAATAATTTTATCCTGGTTCAACGTTTTCCAAAATACACTTTTTGACCGTCTAAGTAGTCTAACTACTATCAGTCATAAAACACTCCAGCAAGGTTATAATTTTATTTGATGTTTACTAGACTAGAGGTTTGAACTTTTCGAAGTGCTTTTTGTCAAACAAAGAACAACAAATTAAGATGTATGCAGACATTTAACACAAACAAGACACAACCGTAAACTAAGGCTGTCGATTTCGGGTATATTTGCTACCCGGGACTCGCGATAATTTTTCGGGCGAGTCCCGGGTACCCGAAATTTATATATTTGTTGATTTCGCTATAGGCATGTCACGCCGCTGGGAAACATGTTCATTCAAGTGACAAAAATGCAGCGCATTTATGACAATAAATCATCTTATAAAATACAGCAAATTCGTAAATCAATTTTTTGCTTTTTTTCGGGATATCGAGTATCGAATTTTGCGCCCGGGACTCGACATTTTTCGGCGGGACCCGGGTACCCGGGACTCGTCAACAGCCTTACCGTAAACATCTCACTGGTTTATCAATATTTTAATGTTACTACAGGTATGAAGGGAAACAAGAAAAGTGGCCATTTTAGACAGATTCCATAACTCTATTTTCTCTATGAGGGATCACTTTTAGTGGCCACTATACTAGGCATGTTGGCTGCTACGGACAAAGCAACCGCTATTGACAGGTTTGCCTCTATAGACAGGTGGCTACCAAGACAGGTTTGACCGTACTACTGAGTGAGGGGAAAAAAAACATAACATCCAGCATTTAAAGATAGATTGGATTTGTAAATCAAACGTGCGGTGCCATCTTGCGAACGCCTTGGTGCTTGGGCACTGTGTGAAATCAGTATCATGCAGTGCGCACAAACTAGCCTAGTTCAAAATGGCGACCTACAGTGCAGCATCCCCACGCATGACGATCTTTAAAGGGACTTAGTAACATTGTCCAAATCCTCAAATCCAATTGGAATTCTAGCGGTTCCCTCATACCTTGTTGTATTCTTATTAACAAAAAAAGCATGGGACAGGTTTCGGTTTTTCAAATTTCCCTTTCGTTAAAAAGATATTTACGATTGGAGTGTTCAACCATCAAATTATCCAATGGATCATCAGAACCGTGTACAAAGTGAGTGCAGTGAGTTAGTGAATGTCACTTTGCATTTTTGCTCATTACTCGGCCATATAACGTCTATTTGACTTAATTTTCACACAATACCCTATGGACATATCAGATAACAACAATATACATTGTATCAACCACTCATCGCTATTTGCACATGTCAACAAAGTTACTAGATCCCTTTAAAGGGAATATGATAGTGTGCAAACATCCCAATGTGCATGATGCAATGAGTACTGCAAACAAGTAGACACAGTTGGCAACAGATGTTTCTCGCAGATCTATAAATCATGACGCAAAACCACGCAAAACCTTGGAACGGAATAAATTCCAGCCTCCCCAAAATGGGAAAGGGGAAATGGATTTGATGAATTATCGAGTTGTAGATTGCGTTTTTCTAAAAATATGTCCAAGGGCCTTTTTTCCAGATTTTCTGCCTTCAATTTTATTTTGTACAGTGTACTATGAGCAATTACAAGGGTAATTTTGTTAATTTCCAGGGACTTTAGGGGGGCATTTTAATTCAGGGACTAACTTGCCCCAATCTCCCCAAGTCCCCTTTTTTCATTGGTGGAGTGGTTGCACCTTTCAGCAATGCTCAAAATAAGCAAAAGTCTGCTGGCCTAGGGCTATATAGGGCCACTATAAATTAGCTCCGGGACACCAAATTAAATTGATGCACAATTCCACCAGCACGAATTGGCATCCACAAATATATAAAATAACTGTCCGTGTTTTTCTTTGTTTGGGACCACCAGATTCAGGTTTTGGGCAACTAGAGTCTTTGTAAATCTTGTTTTTATTTGCCCGACTGGGACACTAGAAGAAAAAAAAACACACTATAATTTGACTCCAGTGGCCGAGAGCACGATCATGACCCAGGACCAGCCCTAGTTCCACTGATCTCTAGATATGCTTGTGTAATCCCTTACGGTTGAATGAGTAAGGGCGGTATGTGTGCTCTGCTACATGTACATTCTGTTGATTTGTATGCAATTCTAGCATATTGACATCAATGAGTTAGAGCCAATGATGCTAATTACCATGGTAAATGTCGCTGGTCCGTAATCGGGCCCCTGCCCCCAGGTACACACAAACCAAGAAAGTTTAAACCTCCTTGCACAAACCAAAGGACAAGCCATGTGTACGCTTGGATGACTTCAAATAGAAAGAAAAGGGTGGAGTGGCTAGACATGAATGGAACTTTTTTTTCCCAGATAGAAATAAATTGAGGATTACCTTTTTTACCAGGCTGTAAACCTGTATCATTGTTATTACCCTTTTCTTTGCGTTGATCAGGCTATTATATAGATCTAGCCATTTTCCTTCTTGGATCTCCCTTTTCATTGCACTATTCACATCTAAAATTAAAGTCCACTGACCCTTTGCATGGCATTATCCAGTCCATTTTCTTTTTTACTTGTACTTACCCATCCCAGCACCCCCCCCCCCCCCCCCCCCTCCCCATCTCAACAAAATAAAAAATATATATAAATAAATAATAAAAGTAATTCAATAAAAAGGGAAGATTTGAGGGTCAACTTGTACAATACAAAATACTGGAGGGAGATTCAAAAAAAAATTTCTGTAGCCTTTTTATGGGCAATTAATTTTATACTGGTACTAGAAAAGGTGCGTTATTTGTTCAAATATGAATTTGTTTTTAAATATGAAGGCTATTTTTCCAGCTAAAGCATTGAAAATTAGAAGAAATAAACAATATTCATGAGAATTCATATTAATTTACTGCAGCATATATATGTTTAATTGTTGTAGGATGTTTTCGTCAAAAAAGAACAATACAAGGTTGGAATTGGATGATATACTTCATAAACAACATCTTAAACAACAAGTTACATTTCAAATATGAAATATTAAACTTGTTTGTATTTTGTAAGCCTATATAAGTGTGGTTTACAGGTAACAAGTCAAACAAACATCGGTATGTGTAAAATGGGTGCATAAAGTGGTTTATCAAGGCATGTTTCACTGAACAGTATGCATCCGGAGAAAACAAAATAATTGCAAATCTGATTAATTAAGTATTTAACACATTACAAAATATTGTAAATAAGTAAAGGAGTAAACAGCTGGGATTTACAAACAAAATTCAACAAACAGCAACTATATTCATGGTCAAATGAATCTATGTTACAAACAAGTGGGGTTAAAGGATCTACACGTAGTAACATTGTCAAAATCCACAAAATTTACTTGGAACTCTAGCGCGGTTCTCACATATATGGTCGTCTTTGTAAATTACCAATAAAACTGCATAGTTTCAGGTTTCAGTTTTCGAAATTTCCCTTCCGTTATAAAGATATGTATGATTGAAGTGTTCAGATTTGAAATTCTCTATAGGGAGAATGAATTATAACTGTGTACAAAGTCAGTGCAACGAGAGTTAGCGAATATCACTTTGGATTTTCGCTTATTACATGGTCATATGATATTCATTTACCATTTATTTTTCACAAATCACTCAGTGGACATATCAGATTGATCACAGAATTACACATTTTATCAACCATTCATCACTTTTTGCACACGTCAACAAAGTTACTGGATCCCTTTAAAGTGGCATCATGTTTTGGCAAACTGTGTCCATCTGTACCAGGCACATGTGTTTAGTGTATGCGGGTGTGGGGTATTTGCTCAAGCAAAATAACACAATAGGGTTTCGGGAAACAATAAAGTAGGTTGGGGTTGAATTACAGTAAACACGTGTATCCTTCACTCAAATCACTCTGTAAATTGCCGGTAAAACGCAGAGTTAAGCACAGACCTTGCTTTTTAATTGGAGTTCTCAAATTATATTTGTCTGGTATTTATTGGACTAACACATGGATCATGATGGTGACGAGGGCATTATATTCTCAATTGAATTCAATCAATACAAATATCAGTATCTTTTTCATTTTTTCTACGAAACAAGATAGTACATGTATGGAACACATGTGGCCATATCTTTACATCATGACATAAAAAGAAACCATATATATTCAAACTAAAATTTCTCACAACCAAAATAGCACGCTACTAGTAAATGTATACATGTGCAATTAACATGCTCCCTACTAGATTGTCCAATCCCCATAGTGTTAATAGAGTGGTGAAGTGTGATGTCATCAATGTCATAAACATCTTTTTTTGGAATTTTCAAATTTGGACTTCATTTTCAGAAAGAGCATAACAAATAATGTCCAAATACCGAAAATCAATTGAATGGGTTACGTATTGGCTGAGAATGTCCATCCGAATGATTTTTGTTGTCAATGGGCAAAACTAGTGTTATAACATGCACTCGTTCATAACTTTATGAACCAGTGCACTATAACACTGATTGCCCATTGAAGTAAAATTCATTCGGATGGGTATATCTCAGCCAATACGTAATATATTCAATTGATTTTCGGTATTTGGACATTATCATTGATGCTCTTACGGAAAATGGATCTCAAATTTAAAAATTCGAAAAAAGTGTTTTTATGACGTCATGGCTTCTGTACTCTATACAGGGTCCACCAGGTCCCTATAGGCTATGAGTTTAATCAATCAATTAATATACATTGTACTCTTTTTTTATTGAATTATGTTTACATTATAATACATGTGCATGCACATACTGTCATGAATACAAACAGTCAAATTGTTCTCTTGATTCCAAAAACTCAACAAAAGACATACATGTATCAAAAACTTACCACAAAAAATATAGCATTTTAGCAAGCCAGCGTTAGCCTTCAAGCAATTGCATTTGTAATTTAATCAATAAATTATTATTACGCTTCATTTATACTAGAATTCACTATAAATCATGTATTGCACACATACATGTACTATACAAATGAAAGGTCTAATTGAGCCACTGCCCTTTCTATATAAGATACATTTTTAATTTTGTAATTTTGATATTCACATCACAAACATATAATAGCAAGAGCGCCATCTGAAATTGGCATTTAATCAATAAATTCATACATCACCATATTAACCCCTTGACTACGGGAACCGGGTGGGATATACATACAAAGTCTATTGGGATTTTCAGAAACTCGAAGGAAACGGGTTAATAAATAATACAGAATATAATAACACCAGGATATCGAGTATCTGTGCGCTCAATGAATTACTACAATGAAATTTCAAGCTATAGTGAGCCATCAATTGGCCTATGAATGAATATATGACTCTATAATTGCATTCATAGTGAGGTTTTTTAGTGCTTATTTTTTGTTTGCATTATAATCATTCAGATACATTTCGCCCTATGGGCTATTGTTTACTATAATTATATAGCATTTTGAAAGCGTAAAATATGCACTAGTACACTATAGTACATGGCATTACACATGACATAGAAATGACCCCGGGGCCTGGTCTAATTGTACTCTTGCCTTTTTCCAGTTGCGCAGGCAGGATGTGAATGTCCACTAACACACAAGTCGCAACCACGCTCCATGTACGGTACATGTAACGGTTGTTTGACTCATACACCTAACACTTCCCCCTAGAAAACATGCATGTAATTTCCAAATGTAAGCACAGCGTACATAGACAATGCATGTGGTGGCAAGTCTATGATACCTGCCTTCCATGTAATGCCCATGCACAGTCTGCTACAATAAACTTTACAAAAGCCCACAATAGTCACAACCATGCTCCATGTATGGTACATCTAACCGTTGTTCGACTCATACACTTGAACACATCCCCTTGATCACATGTACAATGTAAATGGTCACGGTAGGGTTTGATCTTCTCCTTGTAAAATGTAGCACAGAGCACATTGACAATAAATGCGTTGGCAGTTGATTGTCAAATACCAACCATGCATTGTTTAAGCGTTGCCTGCTACACACAATGGTATGGTAATGTTTGTATTCATAGTGAATGGACTATTACCTCACATGATGCACTGTAATACAGAGTTTAGACCCATAATCAATCAACTGTCCTTTAATTACTTGGATATTGTTAAGATTTTAGGAATATTGTCCTTCTTTTACTTGGGTAGTGCAAAGGTTAATTATTGGACATTAAAAACAAGAGTTGAATGGACAAAGACAATGTACATGTAGTTGGTCGCAAGGTCACATGACCATGTTAACTTCTGATCACCTGACTAAAGTAAAGGACACAGAAGAGGAAATACTGTACATCTACAGTATGTTCGTAATTGCAACCACTAACATAATCATATCCAGGGCTCGACACTAGTAGCAGTAGCACTGGCCCGCTGGCCCGGGGCCAGTGAAATTGCCCTTCGGGCCAGCAAAAATATATAAAAGTCATATGTTGGTGGCCCGATCAGTAAGTGTGGAGCCCTGTCATATCAATATCAGTTATCGCTATTAAAGATCCAAACTGTTCAGGTTTGAACATTTGTTTGTCACATAGATGTTGGCATGTAATTTATAATTTAATTGTAGACATTGAAATTGAAAGGGTTTGTCTATTTTTAGTACATGAACATATAGGTCCAACTCCGTGGTTAATAATTTAGTAATATGAAACTGATATACTACAGGCTTTCGAAACAGATCAAACATATATAGTTACTGCAGGATTACCAGTTACCATTCACTCTTCTTCATTCACTTATTTGAATCATTGCCATTTCCTGTGTGAAATTATCTTTCAATGGCAAAGGCACAATGACACAGGAAATAAGACAGTTACTATGCAATCCATTGTGTTGATTTTAATCCATCTACCAGGCCCATTTACTATTTAAATGGGGATTTTATCAATGACCAGAAATAGCCGCGAACCAGTAACGGCTTTTCAAACGCAACCCCACCTTGCACGCTTCGCCGCCCCCAAGCCCTACCGCGCCCCGTCGCGCCTTAACGGCCCATCCCACTTCCCCAAAACAGCTGACTTAGCATACGCCAAGCGTTTGCCCACGCTACGGCACCGGCTGCGCTGGTAGGGCACACAGACACTGCTATGAATGAATGGGCACAGATTTTCACATTCCAACATCCTCAATATAACAACAAAATCACACTTTTTGCCCCTCACACACATGTCATAATCACGCAAATGGATCGATACATCAGTGTCTTTCATACAGAATATAAACATTTGTAAAAACAGACGAGAGAGAATGAGAAAATATGAAAAATATGGAATTGTTGGACTCCATATTGAAACAGTTTTGATGATGTTCATGCATGTTTGGCTTACCACATTATGGAAGACATCAGAGTCCAAAATGTATTTAAAATCTTGCTCCTCGCCGTCGAAAACTCTCTCTTCACCTAAAATCCCGTCCATGGCGCTTGGTTGTTTGCCGTGGTCAAGGGACGGTCCGGTCAAATTCTGGGGAAATCTGTCAGATTGCCGAAGCAAAAGCGCTCGTTTTCGCTTCCAGCCGTAGTTGCTTCCCGTAAGAGATCAACGAAACAAACTGCTGCGGAATCGAAATCCACAAACAGCGCTAGCGGGCACACATGTTTTCCTCTCGCCGGCCGCCGCTCGGGGTCAAATTCCACGACCTCCCCGTTACGCTTATTGGGCAAGTTGCATAGCTGCTTGCTCATCAATCTGTATACAGCTGGCGTGTTATAATGAGAACTGATATTGAGTCACAGCAAAACGGGTTTCGTTTGGTAAATTTTGGTTTTGAGCAAGATCTTGAGTAAGTTATGATATCAAACTGTATTATTTCCGTGAACATGCATATGGGTCATCACTTTCTGGCCATAGATCTCTAAAAAGTGAAATTTTAACAACACATACGGTAGTTTTGTAGAGGTTAATTTATGCGAGATCAAACAGGAAAGACGCTGTGAGCTCGCCACGTCCTGTTAGGTATCCAGCTGTAGCCAATCAGCGTGTCGCATAGGGTCATATCTCATGAATATTCAGTAGAGTGGGCGTGCCAGCGTGGAAATGATTGTGTAGCACATGTGATTTGTAAACAATGCATGAATGGTTTTATCGTTTCCACGTGATTTTGAGAAGGGATTTAATTGGCCAATGAGCTACTGACTATATCATAATTTATAGTAAAAAAAAAAAAAAGTTTTTTGTTTCGTCAGCTCCCTGATGACTAAATGCTGGGGGCGGTGGTACTGAATTTTTAGTTTGAAATATTTACCCGACGTGTTTACATGCACGATAGTTCAAATGACGTGAAAACAAGGAGCTGGATTATGGTAAAACAAAGGATTTACTTTTATAGAATAAGTAATTCTTTGGTGACACACAGGAGGTGGGATTTTGACATATATTCACGTGCGAGCGAGTATACCATCTTATTACGTGTTTACATACACGATGGTGAAAATGTGAAAATGTGAAAATTTTAGATATAAATAACCAACTCTGTATAGGGTTTTCGATCATTGGAGCCTGATGACGCAGTCTCAAAGTGGAACAGCCGTCGGAACAGCGTCTGATTTTTCGGTCTGAACATGTTTTTGCTTTTCTTTCAGTAATGGTCACTGCAACGATCTGTGTTCAACCTCATGTTTAATTTGTTTTTGTGTTTGTCAGTTCTTTTTTATATTGGCAACAAAATAATCAAGATAGAGTCCAGCAGAGCTGTAATATTATATATAGGCCCTGTTGCAGAAAGAGTTACAATCGACTGTAAAGTTGCAATTAATTGAATGTCAGATCATGTAGCTAAATGCGCAAATACGACTGGTTCAAATGTGCATATTGCAACTCGATTGCATCTCTTTCTGCAACGGGGCCCTAGATATTATATGGATCTGTGGTTCATTCAAAGGGTTTATTTTACAATTGCGCCCTCTCGCCTAAAAAGCTTTATAGTTGTTTCTCTCACATAATGCAATGGCAAATATATGGGTATATTGGGAGGGGGAACACCGCAGGGGGGTGGGGGGGGGGGGGGCAGGTCAATTATCAACCAATTCAAGAATGTTGCCGATACTACTTGGGTAGGGATCTATAGAGCATGCATGGTATACCCAAATCAAACAGTCTGAAATGGGTTAAAGGGATCTAGTAACAAATTTACAAAACTTACTTAGAACTCTAGTGGTTCTCTCTTACCTTATTGTACTTGTATTACCAATAGAAGCATGGAACAGGTTTAGTTTTTTTTTTAAGTTCCCTTTCGTTAAAAAGAAATTTATGATTGAAGTGTTTGGATTTTTAATTATCCACTGGAAAGTTATAACGGTACAAAGTAAGTGCAACAAGTTCCCAAATCACTTTGCATTTTCGCTCATTACTCGGCCATTATATAACATCCATTTAACGTGAAATTTTCACACATTACTCACTGGATATATCAGATCACAAACATACACATTTTATCAACCATTCGTCACCTTTTTTACGAAATGTCAACAAAGTTACAAGATCCCTTTAAGGGGCACACTCTCCGCTCTATTTCTTTGTTTTTTACCCCGATGTATTTTTTGGGGTCAAATTATTTGCAATTACTAAGAGGTGAATAGAATTGTTTTGGTAATTACCAGATATACCGGATTGATGTTATGGTAGCAGAAGGATGTAAGATTACATGGATAGGCTTGGCAAGCTGCATGTGGCACAGTTTGTTATTTTGTTTGCCAGTGAACTACGGAATCAAGAGAAAGGGAAAAACAAATTTATACATACCACCTGCTCAAAAGTATTCACATAACAAAGCAAAATTCACTGTCATGTGTTGACTTACTGGAGTGTTTGTCTGTGTGGCAGCGTGTGCGTGTTTGTGTTTGTGTGTGTGTGCATGTGTGTTTGTGTTTATTTTAGTTGTGTGTGTGTGTGTGGGTGTTTGTGAATGTGTGCAGGTGTGCATGCGTGTGTACATCTGTCTTTCCCTCTTTCACATACAAATAATAATTTCACGTCAACATTTCCACACAAAAAATAGTACACAACACATTTTTAAAATTTTGTCTATCATGTTTTTATTTCAATTAATTACACGATATGAATCAAACATTTGATTTTATCTCTACTATATCAATCCATTAACACCAAATCAGCTACATGTGTCAAAGGAAGCACCACTATTCTGTTGCATGCTGGGTCATTAATGATAATGCAAGCCTCAACACTACTTTTACATTTGGGCAAGTAAAATCATAAAATATTCATTATTTACTTGCCCCCCCCCCCCCCCCCACACCAAAATTTGAAACAAAAGAAAAATAAATTGCGTTAGCCAGGGCACTAGCACTTGCCCGCTTGCCCAGGGCAAGTAGAAATTGATGTCAGGGAAGTAAAATTTCATAAAATGGTCTAGGTTGCTTGCCCAATTGGGCAACTTAAATTCATCTCCAACTACAAGAGTAGAATGTAGTTCCTTACATGAAAATCTCATCGAGAAGTAAGCGGGCAAGTAAATTGTCTGTTTGGGCAAGTAAAATTTGAACATTTATGATTTTACTTGCCCAAACGGGCCAGTAGAGAAAAAATTTAGTGTGGAGGCTTGTGTTAGCCGGGTAGCTTGTTTTTGTTTGGCAAATTTCTCACTTGTTTCTAGATAAGAATCCATTGCAAAAAAGTTAAGTATAAACTGTAAACATCATTAACAATATTTTTTAAATGACGCTAAAAAATATAACACAAATTATTTTAGATTGTAAATTCAAAAAATACTTTTTAACAACTTTCTGACGCTGCAAAGACCTCTTCCACTCTTTTGGCATTATTAATGCAGTAAAAATCAATGGCACAAATGTTAAATTTAAATCATAGACATTGAAATTATTAAAAATAACAAAGATACCAGAGTAAAAATACACCACAAATTATTTCAGGATTTCTAAAATAATTGAAAATACGATTTTGTGGATGAGGTATAATACATTTCATTTCTTTTTTGATAATTATACATATATTTGTTTAAGAATATTAAAATACAAACATGACCATTTTTTGGGCAAGGGGAATGTAGTTTCTATTATACTCAATCAGTATTTTTTAGGGTAACTCTCACTCTCTCAAAAATTATTACTTCATGAATAACCAGGGGGCAGGGGCCCGATTAAGGACCAGCGACATTTACCATTGTAATAAGTATCATTGGCTCTAACTCATCGATGTCAATATGCTAGAATAACATACAAACCAACAGAACGCAGCAGAGCACACCTACCGCCCTAAACCCATTCAACCGGAAAATATTACACAAGCATATCTAGAGATCAGTGGATCTAGGGCTGGTCTTGGGTCATGATCGTGCTCTCGGCCACAGGACTCATAAATCCACTCAACTCTGTACATGTACAAGTACATGTTCTGACACATACAGGAAAGGAATAAATAAATGTTTTTAAAAAAAGAGTTCAACATAGGCAGCTAATGGTGATTTAAATTAAGATGTACAAACATAAATAACTATTCATTTAAATTTATTTACACATACAATAAATAGCATTTTTAAGTTCTAGAAATATTGCATTAAAAAAGTCACCCATATTGTCTATATTATGCAGCTCACGGCACACAGAGCAAATGGAACGCTAAGATACACACATTTTATATGCGATACTGCTAAGAAATACAAATATATCAAATAAAAGTATGCATGCGGTTCCATTTACTCGTGTCAATATGATAGTTTGACAAATACCTGTTTTCTTGCAGCTCACGACACACAGAACACAAGGATCAAAACACAAAATAGTGTGACACTGAATTACCAATGAATGACAAAGAATTACTTTCCTTGCGCGGAATAAGTACAGTACAATATGTGACCGGCTATAGCAAAACCCTGCACTTCAGAAGCTTTCATTTGATGCTTTGTTCTAACAAATTGGTCAATAATTGGCGAAGATATGTGATTGTTTCAATTTTACAATCATAAGTCTTTTACACACATTATGTGAACTTAAAATGCCCATTTCTTCAAAACATGAATTACCGACAAGTGCAGGGTTTTACTATAGCCGGTCACATATATATAACCTCACAAACAAAACAAGGTCGTCAGAATCTCCAACATTTCCTCGTTATGCAAAGTATCTATTCACAAGCACCCAAAACTATGAGTAGTATTTCAGCTGAAGTTACGAGCATGCCACTCACATACACGCAAACACACACACATATTGTTCCTATTCCCTGTATAAAAGTAGAACACATGGCACAAATCATAATACATGTATACGTGTATGTATTTTGAGTAATCTCTTGGCCATTTCACATCTAGGTTCAGTTTCAGAAACAGTGTTTAAAAAAATGAGCAAGTTTTGGCACACTGTCCCGTCTTAACAACTAGTCTCCAGATGTGATCAGCAAATTAACAAGCATTTTGCCCATTTCAACTGTCGAGGGAACAGAACGCTACTTGCATTGAGCGGAAAAGAGCCGTCACAAATCTTAGATTGCTATTCATTTCACAATCCACTCATCACAAATCATTTGATTGTTTTTTTAAGATCAGTCCAAACTCTGCAATCTTTTTACAACGATATAAAAGTTCCATATCGTTTAATAATCGTCTTATATGCATGTGCAAGTACAACTGGAAAGAATTTTGGGTGATTCATTCAAAGATAATCTAAACAATCCTCTCTTCAAACAACATTATCAATCATAGCTCAACCACTCTCTATTTCTTTACTTCGTATACTCTAATTTCCTTTTCTAAAGCGCTTAGAGGCTTGTTTGCATTAAGCACTATATAAATTTGTCATATTATTATTATTATTCAGATAGGTCTCAGAAAAGTTTTTTTTTTCACAAAATGGGACCATTTCTGGACTGCTTCATATCAGTTGTTGCACTATGTAGTTCAGTATTTCAGCACAGATTTAGTGATTTAGAATTATGTCTTTAATTTTTTTCTTCACAAAATGGGACCATAACTGGACTGCTTCAGTCGTTGCACCAATGCACTATGTTGTCCAGTATTTCAGCACACAACACCAAAAAAGACTTCCAAGTTAACACGGCTATAACAATAGTCAGTAAGATTCTGCTCGGATCGAAAGCTAGGCTCCTTAAGCCCTGGTCACAATGAAACCTACGATGATGTCGTGGGTCTGCCGTACGAAATGTGCATTTTCTGTCGTGGAAGTGATCGTCACAATGTAATTTAGCTTTCACGATAGGAACAGACAGAGAAGTCAGAAAATGTTGTGGTTATATCGCAGGTCTATCGTACGACACCAAACTGTTGGCATCCACAACGTGTCATTTTTCGTACGAATGTTGTACGATTGTCGTACGATGTTATCACAACACAGTAAGACAAACATTTTGTGGGTCTGTCGTGGCATAAAATAGGGTAGTCCGAATTTCAAGCCACGACAGATTTTGTGTTGCACGACACCCATTTATTTGTACGACTGTCGTGTGACTATCGTGCAACATCGCAAAACAAGCCACGAAATCCCCAAAATTTTCGTCGTGAACCTGTCGTGGGTCCCTTGTGACCAGAGCTTTACTGACTCATTTTACACTGGCGATTTTTTAGTGGATAAGCAGTTTCAGCAGTATTTTTCTTCACAACTAAAATGATTACGACTGTCATGTCGATGATGATTACGACGTCGACGGACCAGGCTGCTGCACCATCTTGGACAAGATTTCGGCGTAGAAGGGTCCAAAGACGGACCGGTTGTGGACGACCACTCGAACGAAAGCCTTTGTGATGTCCAGAAGCTGGCTCTGCATCGTGCTGAGTCCCGGGGGAATGTTGGCGGAGGGGTCGAAGCGGGATGGAGCCGAGATGGCCGTAACAAGGAAACCGCGCACTCTCGAATCTGTTTGTGAAATGGACGTTTACAACAAAAAGATACAGAATCAATGGAAGAAAACGGGTGGTACAGTGAATATCAAACCCTGTTATAACGGCCACCTGTCTATAGCAGCCAACCTGCCTATAATGGTCAGCAAAAGTAATCTCCTGCAGCTAATTTTTTTTATAGAACATCTCTTTACGGGTCACATGTCTACAGTGGCTAGTTTGCTTGTTTCCCTTAGGTGGTCATTATACACAGGTTTGACTGTATGGGGGGGGGGGGGGGGAGGGGGGCAATGCCTTATTCGAACCCTACTATTAGGAGATTAATAATGAATTTGATAGCTTGATCAACCAAATTTAATTAAATAAAAACCAAAACAAAATTAGAGATGGGCTTTTCAATGAATAATTCTCAAAACTGACCTATGATGGATAGAATATGGCTGCCGTGGACCGCAAGTGCTCTGATCTGACTCTTGAATGCTTCTGTCCTGACGACATCCCACTCAGGAAATCCATGTGCCGCT